>JAWPHD010010357.1:0-94542 GCA_037043455.1 Cyrtodaria siliqua
AATTATTATTTTTCAAATATAGCTTTATTAAAACGTTTGTCCGCTCATATCCTACATTTTTCATCCGACTTTTTTTGTGTGTGTGTGAGTGGATGGGGGAGTGGGGATAGTAGAGGGGTTGTGGGGAGGCTAGGGTAGTAGTAGTGACCAAATTACGCGCCGAATACCTGTGATCCCAGGTAATGCTTCATAGTTAGATTGTCCATGGCAGCGACACAAGTAAACATCCGAGGAACACCCTATGTATATGTAAAGCAGGTTTTAAGCCGGTTTTAAACTCAAAATGAAACTATTAATTAATAAAAAAAGAGAGATGCTAATTAGTAATGTTTGATATCTACTTCAAAATTACCGTGGGTCCCTTTAACATCTTCTATTTTATCCATTATAATCACATTTAGTTCAGATCAACAACTGCACTGGCACAACATGATTATTGATGTATTGCCATTTACAATTTAAATAGTTGACTATATGCCACCTACTTTGTATTTCCATTCAAATGATAGGCCTATTAATATAACTTTCATATGAACACAATATTACCTGAATGTTTGAACATGATTTGTTAACTCATTTTTTTAAAATCTTGTTAAATCATTTCCTTCAGAATAAATACCAAGAAACTCCGTAATGGGGAGCAGGAACCTCGTATTTGGGACCAGTAGCCTCGTATTTGGGAGAAAATATATATTTATTAGGCTAATGGGATCCTGCTTGGTTAAAACAGGATAAAATTAGGCTAAGAGGTTCCTGTTCGGTTCGATAAAAAGAGGTTATATTACAAGGGTAAATAATTTACCTTTACACCATTATAAATGTCACAAACTAGCATGTCGTCAGATCAATGTGGGTCAATTTGATGCAGGTAAAATAACCAGGTAGGTAGGTAAATTGTCATCTACAAAAACTGCAGTCTCGTTATACATTGGTAAACTATAGGAGAGATTGCAAAATATGTTTATGGGTTCCTTTATGTTTTCAACTATTCATTTTGGATTTTGCCAGTGTACTTATGTTCGGGTGTTTCTGGAGGCCGAATATGACTAGTCTCTGTAAACGTGGAGTTACAGCAGCACGCAACATCTGATGTCGGATTTACACAGTTTTATTTTACTGCTGAAACTTTTTTTTAAAGAAACGACTCCGTCAAAATTAAACTACAAAACTGTTTTGTCTCGGCCAGCTAAGACCGGGTATCACCACAGGAATATGACATATTGTAAAAACACTTAATAGTTGACTATCCACTACTAGTATATTATATAAAAGTATATACAAAACGTGAATCTATATATGGGGATACTGTACAATTCCTTTGGTATCACGCTGCACGCATATGTCTTGCATGTACTTGCAGATATCGGTCAGGGCAGATCAGACCAAATACAGTGCCCACTAGCGATTAGCCGATTTATTCGCGCATTTTTTCAAGAATATAACTTTCATCCACTTTCAACGTTTTTTATGCTGTTTTCAGCTCACCTGACCTTTCGTGCTCAAGGGTGCTCAGGTGAGCTATTGTGACCACTCTTCGTCCGGTGTCCGTCGTCTGTCGTCAACATTTAACTTGTTTACATGATAGAGGCCACATTTCTAGAGCAATCTTAACCAAACTTGCAAAGATTGTATATGACCATAATCAGGGTGACTATACCACATGACCTATGACGTCATTATTGCTAATTCTTGAAGAAAAAAATTGTAAACATTCGCCCACATTGAAGATAAGATTTTTATTTCTTAACTATTTCCTACCAAAGAATGCGCATTCGAACTCAAAAAAATGTACGCTACCTCGGAGGCGTAGCCAGGCTAAAATCCTAAGTACGCACCCGTAATACCGAAGGGTCTTTTAGTAGTACTATCAAGGTCTAACCCCCCTTAGCCTTCGATTTTTATGCCATTTTTGGCCATAATTATTTTTTCACTTTTCAAATCGATGTTACGCACGTGCGTAAGTGCGTATCGCTGGCTACTCCCCTGGCTACCCTCGACTGATATCATTTATTTGTGAAAGTTGGTACTTTTGGCAACACTTTGGAAAACTTCTGAAAATGCACCAGAACAAATTGCTAATCCATGAAGCGTACTTTAATTTTGCGCATATTATGAACAAAATCCATGCACATACCCCGTTTTTATCACGAAAACTTCCACAATATTATTTCACATTAGGTAAGCTAAAGGGTTTTGGTCCAAAGAACCAGTTCGCAAGAATTAATGCATTTTCAAATTATGCTAATACGCGAAGTCGATTATTTTATGCTAAACCGTGAAGTCTTTTTTGTTGTCAATTACCTGAAACTTTATAAAACTTATGTTTTTATCGCTATTCTGTCCGTCGTCAGACTTCGTCCGTCGATTTTCGTCCGTCGATGTTGTCTTCCGTCGTTATCGTAAACATTTAAAAACATCTCTGAAACCACTCGGCGAAATTGCATAAGACTTCACAGGAACGATTTCAGGATGGTTATCTCCCAATGTTCTTCAAAATCTGCCAATCAACCCAGAACTCAGAACTCGGGTTGGCATGCCAACAGAAGGAAAATATAGGAAGGTGGGATATAGTCCTGCAGTTTTATATATCAGAAAATCCATTATAAACCCTTACTAAACACAAGGCTTTATATATGACGGGGATATGACACGGCAGTACAAACGCTGTATTCAACTGAAAGCACTTGTCGTCCAGGTAAGTTTATCGATTGTACGCTGCATTTATCGATTTTTACTACGCTTATCGTGGAGGTATGCGAGAGGCCACGATGTACGGCACATCCATCTACATTGCAAACAGACAGTATATATCATTGTTTTACTGTTTTTTTTAATATATTTTACTTTGCCTCAAAGCCAAATAAATAACCTTTGTAATGGTGTAATTTTATTCCAAATAACGGTTAAATAAATAGGTAAAATCTCAAGTTGGAACGGAAATATATCGCATTTTTCTTTTTTTTAAAGCGTTTACGCACATCACCGTGTTTATTGTTTTGGTTACATGTATTGTTTAATGAATATTTACATGAGATGCATGGTTAGAAAGCCAAATAAATAACCTTTCTAATGATTGATGTTATTTCGAACAATTTCTTCAAAGGTTAACTGGGCGAAGAGAATCTCGAGTCGGTAAACAAAACAAAAGCGTTGCCGCAATCTTCAAGCGATTCTTTTTTTTTCAGTCCAGATAATGTTTGTGACGATAACAATACATTTAAATGATTTATTAAGTGAGCAAAATTACATTAACTTTTTTAACTTTTCTATAGAAGTTTGTTAACAACAACTGGTAAAACATCGACTGCATTGTGTGAGCAATTAAGAATAGTGTGATTAATGTATTATATTGGCATATCGATTGGGTAATTAACAAACACACATGTATCAATACAAAAAAGTAAGACCGGCAAACATGGTAATGATAATTCGAACAACACATTATTAGTGTTTGTTTGTTTTCTTCTCGGTTTTAAAGTCGGCTGATTTAGTCTTTTAACCAGCTAAAATTGTTGCCAAAATCTTATTGCAATGATTATCAGGGCCTTCCCCAGGAATTGTTTAAGGGATAGTGGCATTTAACGCGCGAGGGTGTCACTGTGGGGTGGGTGCGGGAGGGGGTCCCCTCCTGCATGTCGATTTTTTTTCAGGTTTTGAAGTAAAATACGGATTTTGGCATACACCTGACACATTTAAAACATGTTTTAAATATATCTACCAGTCTGCCATAGATAGTACATGTAGATTTTTTACTGTTTTTTTGTTGTTGTTTTTTTGAAAAAGATGATAACACTCAACTATATACATCGTTTCCTTTGCTGTTCTAGATTTTTTTATAGATGTGGTGAAGTTAAGCAGGAGTAATTATATTATTTTTAAGTGAATAACATTTAAAAAAAAACACTTGAAAACTCAGTGTCGTGTGTTTTTTAATCATCCGAAATAAGGACTATCCGGATTTACATCAATTTTTAACGCTGACATTGTCTTACAATAACTTAACGTCTAAGTCATGTTAACTGCATCAAGTCATTAGCGTTTTCAAAGAAAAAGAAGGTAGGAAACGGTTATAAGTTTATTTAAATGTTATAAAATTGCTGTCTTTATTCATAATTAATCATAATTAATCGTTTTCGTCGAAACACGGAAGCAAATTCAAAACCGGAAGTAGCCTAAATTTATAATCTGCAACCCCGAGATTCTTATAATTTTATGTGATTATCGATTAATTTGCGTTTGTGAGATTATTTTCTCATCCATTAACTATTTAAAACGCGATAAAATTGATGGAGGCATGTTAATTCAACGCTACAATAAAATATAACATAAGTAAATTGTTTTCACATTTGATGACGTAATACGTTTACAGGTCATGTACGCATGGTTGAATTCTTGAATTAGACCCTTATCACGGAGGTAATTAACACCTCTGCCCCTCTAATCCTTATGAAAACACTCCAATCAGGAGCAAAGGACGTATGCTTGTCAGGAGTTTATGCCTCAAGGCGTTATTTGATCAGGTATGTGATTAATTAACACTGGGAAATGAATGTTTTGACCAACTTTTAAGGGATCGCGGCATGGTTTTAAAGGGTCGCGGTCAGATTAAGGATCGCGGCATGTCTGTTTCAAAAGTTAAGGGATCGCGGCGCCGCTACGCCATAAATGGCTGGGGAAGGCCCTGATTATAAAATGTTTTCATTTCTAAGTTGCTGCAAAACGTAATTGTAAGTATCCTTTTCACGATTTGCGTGGGTTGTTCGTGTTTTTAGCAAGTTTTTAATTGCTTTTTTTAGTGTTTTGTTCTCAAACCAGGATGGATGAAATTGCGATGAAAAAAGATGGCCGACGTTCGTGCAGTTTCTTGTTTGTTCTACGCTTTTTATATATTTGTCGATCATACAAAACATATGCAATTTGTGTTTGGTGTAGTTTTTTAGTGGGTTATGACTTTGATTTCAACAATTTTTTATTTTTTTTAGCTTGGCAATTTTGAACGTGTTTTTTTTTCTCTTGGATTAGCATGTATATTTTATGGAAGGATAAACTTTTTTCCTCAATTAAACCGTACCTGTTGATGATTGCAAGTCGCAATTTCACACATCCTGGTTTGAGAACAAAACACATATAAGAAAAATAATATAGGAAGTTCGGGCAAACTGTGTGTATTAAACCCTTTAAAGGGCCATAATACAACCAAATATCATTCAACTGGAACACGGTGACGATATACATAACCAGATTTGATCCTGATCATCCCTGGAAAGTTTCATTAAAATCTGGCCAAATGAAAGCCCTATCGTCTTAAGGAGGCAAAATACAGCATTTATAATTAAATCAAGGGCCGTAACTCTGGTGCTACTAAAACAATTTGGCTGGTTTTCAAACTTATCTCGGCTTATATTATTATTAACAATCTGTGTAAGTTTGGTAAAGATCAAATTAATATGGCATTTTTCAGCAAAACAAGGCCCATAACTCTGGTGAATTTAATCCGATCTGGCTGGTTTTTAAACTTGCCTAACTTTCATTGATATAAAGACACTGGCAAAGTTTCTTAAAGATCCGATTAATAATGAAGGCCCTAGTGAGTTCACAAGGCAAAAGTTAACGGACGACCGACGGATTAAGGACAACTCATCACATAAGCTCTGCTGGACTTTGGCCAATAGAGCTAAAAAAAGACTGACATGTGTCCCTAAAAACATCTAAATATCATTTATATATATATGGGTAATTTAAAACAAGAAAATCGGTAGAACCGATGGATGCTCCCCGAAATGTATTCTCAATTATCGTATGGCCTTGTATCACCCAGCAGTTTTCAATTTGCAGTTCCATTAGTAGTTTATGCTCCAGATAAAAAAATCTAAGTATAAAATTACAAAGGCAATAATAATTTGAATGATGCCAGAGTTACGATTCTTGCACTCTGTACTTTCTCTCATTACCATCTATTATTATGTGAAGTTTCATTGCATTCTCATCAGTAGTTTTGAAGATATGCTCCAGACAAAAATTCTAAGTATAAAATTACAAGGACAATAACTCTAATTTGAATGATGACAGAGTTACAGTTCTTGCATTCTGCACTTCCTCTCATTGCCTCTATCATTGTGTGAAGTTTCATTGCAGTCCCATTAGTAGTTTTGAAGATATGCTCCGGACAAAAATTCTAAGTATAACATTACAAAAGGCAATAACTCCAATCTGAATGACGACAGTTACAGTTCTTGCACTCTGTACTTTCTCTCATTGCCCATTATTACTGTGTGAAGTTTCATTGCAGTCTCATCAGTAGTTTTCAAGATATTCTCTGGACAATTAAGTGTGACGGACGGACACACAGACGGAAGGACAAAGTGGCAACTTATATGCTCGCCCTTCAGGGAGCATGGGAGCATAAAAAAGAAAGACATACTGTAAAATGAAATATACTAACAACATTGGATTCCCTGGAAATTAGTAGAAGACAAATACAAGATTGCAGACAACCAATACATACATGTATGCATCCATTATTAAATCAATCTCAGCACATCACATGTAAAAAGACGCGAGCACACAATACAAAGGAAATCCAACATCCACAAAACTATAACTCCTTCAACTTCACAAAGTGACAAACTTCTCTGCCAGATTCATCTCAAATTCTCAATTGGAAAGAGGCCTTTATAAGGTAAACTAGAGCTATCACTAAAGGTGATTAATACCCCTGCTTGGTGACCTGTTTGAATATGTGTGTATCCTCAAAAAAGGTACTGATGCTGTATTTTCATACAAATTAACTAAAAAACTAATTTAATGCAAATTATGTGAAGGTGATTAATACTCCCGTATTGGTGTCCAGTCAGAATAGGTATCATTTCCTTAATATGGATGTGTGGGAATACTCTGAAGTTTGTGCCGAACAGAGTCTCAATTACAAATAATTAAAAACTATGCAGAGTCTCACATATTAAATAACAAAAAGGAAAAGAAAATGTGCTACAATTATCTCATTATCTGTTAAATAACGCGACAAATAATTTAAATATGTGAAGTCTTAAGTAAAAATTAGTGGAGTGTAACCTTATGAAGTCTGTATAATTAACTGGAATGTAACCTTATTTGGTTTTCATAATCTATTTTCACATCAAACCAAAAAGGAAAGCAAATATGCAACCATGCAACCATTATCTGTTAAATAATGCAACGAGACGCGACGGGACACAACAAAAAATAGTGCAGTGTAACCTTATGAGGTATTAAAATTCACAGTGTGTAACTTTATGAAGTTTTCATTATGTATTTTCAAATCATAAAAAAAGAAAAAGAAAATAAACTGAAACCATTATCTGTTAAATAACGGGAGAAATAATTAAAAACTTAAAATACATAAAAAGTAGTGGAGTGTAACCTTATGAAGTCTGTATAATTAGTGGAATGTAACCTTATGTGGTTTTCATAATGCATTTTCACATCATACCAAGAAAAGCAAATATGCAACCATGCAAACTTTAGTTGTTAAATAATGCAACGGGACGTGATGAGACGCGAAACAATGTAAATTAGTGGAGTGTAACCTTACGAGGTCTTAAAATTAGTAGTGTATAACTTTATGTGGTTAGTATTACGTCTTCATGTCATAAGAAAAAGAAAAAGAACATGTGCAACCATTTTCTGCCAAAAATTTAGTGGAATCTTATGTAAAAATTAGTGGAGTGTAAGATTATGAAGCCTGTATAATTAGTGGAATGCAGCCTTATGTGGTTTTCATAATGTATTTTCTAGAGGTGTAACAATACATCAAACTATCGATGTATTGCAATAGTGATCGTCTCAATACCAATGCATCGTTAGCAACTTGAACTATCGATTAATATCGCCAATAGTATGCTGAACTATCGATTACTATCGCCAATAGTATGCTGAACTATCGATACTTTCAATAGTCTGAAGTCAGTATATATTCCATTTAATAATTCGATAACTTCATTTGTGTGTTTTTTACATCTTCTAAGTTGTGTTTTCCAACAGACCTAACATGTCTGTGGTTTTCCTCTCCTAAAAAGAGCCATTTCGAAAAAATTAAGCAGATGCACGCATGGATTCATTTACGACCTAGTGGGGTAGTAGTATTGATTTTACTATATATGGGGATTCCCAAAGTTGTAAAACTAATGGTGAATACTAAAAGACGGGACGATTGATTGTCGAGCATGCAAAATTTAGGAGTATTTTTTAAAAAAGTTTATTTTGGTATTTTGTTTGTCTTGGACATCAACTACTTTACTGGACTGCTTTCCTCATATTATCGCAGGTTTTTTGAATGTCCTGTCTTTTAGAAGTCACTGATACGTCACAAAGTAACAACAAATATGTGTTCGAAATTGTCAAAATTAAAAACGCAAAGTCCTCTTTGTGGATAATAATTTATTTGTGTTTTTTATAGTTCATCTTGTTCATTTAGAGATAATATAAAAACAACAACATTTCTTCTGCTTAATTCTTTGTTAAAGTTGTCTCATAGTAGGTAGGTAGTAACTGTTGTAATAATTCAAGTTTGCCCAATAGTAAGTATTGCACTAGTATATCTCAATGGTAATAGTATTGCAATTGTAATTTCTGCAATAGCAATACTATCGCAATAGTCAAATGTCTCTTCAATAGTCAGCCCTAGTATTTTCACATCATACCAAAAATGAAAAGCAAATATGCAACCATGTAACTTTTATCTGTTAATAAAACGGGACGGGACGTGACGGACAAAGTGATTCCTATATAGCCCCTACTTCTTCGAAGCGGGGGTATATAAAGCCCTGCATCCAATGTGTCTCAATAGAAAATGGCTATTCTGGTGATGAAAAATACACTGATGGTAGTTGTCTCTCTGCACTTTTTTATCATTACACTCTTCCAAGGCATGTTATTGTTGGTACTTGTTTTGGGGGAAATGACTTATCAGAAGCTGGACATTGTAAACCCTGATCAGCATCTTCGTTTACAATGGACGCAAAGGCTAGTATAGTCGTGCTTAGCAGGTTAAGGGTTAAGTATAAAACATCCATCATCTCAATACAAATGTATTTAAACGTGTCAAACTGATGTGTTTATCATTACCTCCGTTATTATTTTTCTTAAAAACTCACACTAATTCTCCAACTGTTAATACACTTATGTTCATCATCTAGCAAAGAATGTGTGTGAAATTCTTGCACTGTTGTGGTTTTCTATTATCTCCCTTGTTTTGTATTACCTCCCTTATATCTCACTGTAAATCTCGCTAATGTCGCCATTATTATCTCCCTTGTTTTGTAATACCTCACTTATATCTCACTGTAAATCTCCCTTGTTTTGAATTACCTCCTTGGAACTCGCTAATGTTGCCACTATTATCAATGCTGCTGACTCTGCTGAACTTTCGTCATGAACCTGTTGGCGACATAGTTGGCCGTATCAAAGTATCGCTGAACACAGTTTGTCAAGCACGTCTCCTGTTTACCGTCTAATCTGTCTTTGGGATTTATGTCACATGTATCCCAGCACATTTCTGACAATCGTTCTACCTGTTGATACATTTGTTCTGTGGCTTGCTGCATCTGGATGAATTCCAACACTTTTGGGTCGACCCCCTGACCTTGCGCTCCCGCCCCGGGCGTTGCCAGTGGCTTTTGGAAGCCGTCGTAACTCATATTGCCGTCGTCCGATTCTTCTGTTTTCACCTGTAATATATTTAATAGTTTAACTATTTAACAAGTTACATGTATATTATTGAGCAATATCGGTTCTTTACTAAATCGCACCAACCACTGAGTTTTTATTGATCTTTACTGCATCGCATCAACCACTAAGCTTTTATTGGTTCTTTACTGAATTGCACCAGCCACTAAGGGGAGACTCCTTAGTTTCGAATGAATGTCCATGGGGAATTTCTTATAAAACAGAAATCTAAGAGATTAAAAGCCATGTACAGGCTAGACAATAAAAGGTATATGCTGCCGTGTCTCTATAAATGTCATGTTTTCCTTTTTTTTGAGTGCTAAGTGGGTGGGGTAAATGAATTGTTTTTGTAGGCAGAGAAACTGACTTTGTTGCTTTCTAGCAATGTATTTGCTATATTTTGATAGGAAATTATATGGTCTTTCAGGAATAGGGCATGTTTGTTAGTTTTTAAAAATAGAATTCAAGTTATTTAACGTAATTAGTGTACATGTCTGAAAATAGTCTGAATTTCAAAGAAAACTGTAGATTCCAACCTTAATTAAGGGGAGACTCCTTAGTTTCGAATGAATGTCCATGGGGAATTTCTTATAAAACAGAAATCTAAGAGATTAAAAGCCATGTACAGGCTAGACAATAAAAAAGAAACCCACAAATGTGGTGTTTTTGACTTAGTATGACATAATAGTTAATTTTGGTGTAAATAAAGTTTTTGTACTGTGACCGGTATAGAGGCTGTAAACAGAAACTAGTAACTGGTGGCTATGTTGTAAATGGTAGCTTTATTTGATCAATTCCTTGATCTCTCCATTCGACATAAGATTACGGGAAAAAAAGCCGGATAAGGTATGTAGAAATAGCATTTTTATGACAATTTGGAGTGTTTGTCATTCAATTATGGATGTGTTATATCTCAAATAAGGGACAGGTATATGCTGCCGTGTCTCTATAAATGTCATGTTTTCTTCTTTTTTTTGAGTGCTAAGTGGGTGGGGTAAATGAATTGTTTTTGTAGGCAGAGAGGCAGAGAAACTGACTTTGTTGCTTTCTAGCATGTATTTGCTATATTTTGTGAGGAAATTATATGGTCTTTCAGGAATAGGGCATGTTTGTTAGTTTTGAAAAATAGAATTCAAGTTATTTAACGTAATTAGTGTACATGTCTGAAAATAGTCTGAATTTCAAAGAAAACTGTAGATTCCGACCTAAGGTTTAATTGTTAACTGAATAGCACGAACCACTAAGCTTTTACGGTATTGGGTTTTTACTAAATCGCATCAACCACTAAGCTTTTAGTGGTTCCTTACTCAATCGCACCAACCACTAAGCTTTTATTGTTTCTTTACTGAATCGCACCAACCATTAAGCTTTTATTGGTTCTTTACTGAATCGCACTAAGCTTTTACTGGTTTTTACGAATCACGTCAACACTAAGATTTTATTGGTTCTTAACTGAATCATGCCAACCACTAAGCTTTTATTGTTTCTTTACTGAGGCGCACCAACCACTTTAAGCTTTATTGTTTCTTTGCTGAATTGTGCCAACCACTAAGATTTTATTGGTTCTTAACTGAATCATACCAACTACTAAACTTTTACTGTTTCTTTACTGAATCGCACGAACCACTAAGCTTTTATTGGTTCTTTAATGAATCATGTCAACACTAAGATTTATTGGTTCTTAACTGAATCATGCCAACCACTAAGCTTTTTTTGTTTACTGAATCGCACAAACCACTAAGCTTTTATTGTTTCTTTACTGAATTGTGCCAACCACTAAGCTTTTATTGTTTCTTTACTGAATCGCACCAACCACTAACCTTTTATTGGTTCTTAACAATCATACCAACCACTAAGCTTTTATTGTTTCTTTACTGAATTGTGCCAACCACTAAGCTTTTATTGTTTCTTTACTGAATCGCACCAACCACTAAGCTTTTATTGGTTCTTAACTGAATCATACCAACCACTAAGCTTTTATTGTTTCTTTACTGAATTGCACCAACCACTAAGCTTTTATTGTTTCTTTATTGAATCGCACCAACCACTAAGCTTTTATTGTTTCTTTACTGAATTGTGCCAACCACTAAGCTTTTATTGGTTCTTAACTGAATCATACCAACCACTAAGCTTTTATTGTTTCTTTACTGAATCGCACAAACCACTAAGCTTTTATTGTTTCTTAACTGAATTGCGCCAACCACTAAGCTTTTATTGGTTCTTTACTGAATCACGCCAAAAACTAAGATTTTATTTGTTCTTAACTGAATCGCACAAACCACTAAGCTTTTATTGTTTCTTTACTGAATCACGCCAACCACTAATATTTTATTGGTTCTTTACTGAATCGCACCAACCACTACGATTTTATTGGTTCTTTACTGAATCGTGCCAACCACTAAGCTTTTATTGGTTCTTTACTGAATCGCACCAACCACTAAGCTTTTATTGTTTCTTTACTGAATCGCTCCAACCACTAAGCTTTTACTGGTTCTTACTGAATCGCAGCAGCCACTAAGCTTTTATTGGTTCTTTACTGAATCGCACCAACCACTTTTACTGGTTCTTTACTGAATCGCACTAACCACTAAGCTTAGAACTATTTATGATTAGTCCAGCAACCCTCCCTTGGTAATCGGTTAAACCAAAAGTGTTAGACTAGGTTGACCTGAACAATAATTTGGAAGCACTCTAGCGTAAATTTGTTGAATTGGGGTTAAGGTTATATGGTACAAACATTAACATTAAATGGTGTAATGTCTATTTTGAATGTAATATAGGCATATGACAAGGGGAAACTCTTTCGCCGTTATTGTTTTCTTTTTATCTAAATGATTTACATGCATTTTTTTTCACAAATGGAGTAAGTAGTTGAAAACACAAATTAGACAATTACAAAGATGTTATTATATACTTAAAATTATTTATTTTTTATATGTAGATGACACTGTTATTGTATGCGAAACAGCAGATGACCTACAAGAAGCTCTTAATATCAAACTTATTGTGATACATGGAAACTCACAGTCAACATATCAAAATCTAAAATTCTAGCATTTTCGAAAGGTAGACCGGGGAATTATAATTTAGATTAGTCCTCCGTGGTGCCACTGAGTTTCGTCGGTGTGTTTTTGGGCAAGACACTTTCCCTTAGCCTCGTCACTCGGATGGGGACGTAAACCGGGCGGTCCTGTGTATCGGTATATCCTCCGAGCACGTTAAAGAACCATAGGAATCTATTCGATAATAAGAGCAGGGCACGGTTCCCCGATTCCTATGTATCCTTCCCCTCTCTCTGGGGCGGCTCTAAATAACATATACTGCGTTGATGAGCCGTGAAGCAACATTCAATTCAATTTAATTCATTTAGATTAAATAACGACACTTGATATCTCAATACAACATATTTTTACTAACTGATATTTCCATAAAATAACGGTTACCCCATGTTTCATTTGTAAACAAAAAAAACATGTAAGAAATGTATGCTTCTGGCAGAAGGTACCAAAATGGGAATTTCAACGTCGCTAAAAGTCGGCACAAAAGCAATACTCGGCATCATAAAGAAACGTGTATTATGATGTGCTGTACAATAATAGTTAATATTAACTGACATATTTACTTAAGATTAATGACTAACAAACATATTTTGTATAATTTTGTGTCCGGAGAACTAATTAAAACATCTTGAAATTCCAGATTTGGGAGGCCTGGATACCGTTCAGATTTTCGTCGAAGGGTAGTAACAATGTTTTAACTTAATACGTAATTTAATGAACGTGTTGTCTCCCTTTGATACTAAGTTATTTAGCAACAGCTTTTTGTGTGTCGTTCGCTGTTTATAAAGGTCAAGTATAAAAAAAACGTCTAGTTCCCCAACATTATGTTTTATAATCGACCATTTGTATACATATATGCGCATCCGCACGTGACGATGTTTACAAATAAGTGCACATTTGAGTCTGCGGTAATATTTATTGTCAATATTTACTTTTTGGCGTAATTGTTCTTGTTTTTGTATTCAGATGAAGCGTTTGTGCATTTCAGATAACACGTACTGAGAAAATCCCATCAAAAATAAAAGTTATAACAGAATGACAGCTATTGCTACGCGACGACCATTGCTTCTTTGCCAGTATGTGTTGTGTGATATCTGAAGGTTTCAAATATCAAAAATAACAAGAAATATCACTGTAAGTGACAAATGCCCCCAAAGTGACCTTTGACCTCTAATTATGACCTTGACCTTGGAGCCATGGACCTGGATTTTGTGCGTGACACATCGTTTGTTTGTGGTGAGCACTTGTGCCTAGTTATTTGAAAATCTGTCCAGGCATGCAAAAGTTATTGACCGGACACGATTTGACCTTTGACCTCTAAGTGTGACCTTGGCCTTGGGGCCACAGACCTGGATTTTGTGCGCGACACATCGTCTGGTTGTGGTGAGCACTTGTGACAAGTTATTTGAAAATCCATTCATGAATGCCGGATACGATTTGACTTTTGACCTCCAAGTGTGACCTTGACTTTGAAGACCTGTGTTTTGCGCGCGACATCGTCTTGTTATGGTGATCACTTGTGCCAAGTAATATAAAAATCCCTGCAGGCTTTGTGACGTTACGGTCCGGACACGAAAATGAGAACCTGTTTTTGACCTATGCAAGTGTGACCTTGACCTTTGAGGTACAGACCTGGGTATTGCGCGTGTCACGTCGTCTTGTTATGGTGATTTCTTGTGCCAAGTTATTTACAAATCCCTGCAGGGGTTGTGACGTTACGGTCCAGACACGAAATTGTGTACCTGTTTTGGATCTATGACCTTGACGTTTGAGGTACGGACCTGGGTTTTGCGCACAACACATCGTCTTGATATGGTGATCAGTTGTGCCAAGTTATTTAAAAATCCCTGCATGGGTTGTGACGTTACGGTCCTGACACGAAATTGCATACCTGTTTTTGACCTATGAACAGGATGAACGGCAAGTGTGACCTTGAACTTTGAGGTACGGACCTGGGTTTTGCACGCGACACATTGTCTTTAATATGATGATTACTTGTGCCAAGTTAATTAAAAATCCATGCAGGGGTTTTGAAGGTAGTCCGGACACGAACTGTGGAATGACGGACGGAAGAATGGCCGGACGCCGGACGGACAGACGGTGCGATTACTATATGCCACTGAAACCTTTTCGGGGC
The DNA here is from genome assembly GCA_037043455.1 of Cyrtodaria siliqua. NCBI lineage: Eukaryota > Metazoa > Mollusca > Bivalvia > Adapedonta > Hiatellidae > Cyrtodaria > Cyrtodaria siliqua. The sequence continues at coordinate 14,899 of JAWPHD010010357.1, forward strand.
ATAAAAAGGTTGGAGGTATGTAATAGGACTCAGTTGGCGGATATGTAAATAGACAGGTTTATAAGCGTGTTACTACTGTCTTGCTGCAGAGCTGGCTTTATGGTGATATCGGTAGAGCGTCTGCTTCACATGCAAGGGGTCGCGAGTTCAAACCCGCAGGTGCTGAGTGCCTAAATATTTATGTGTAATTTTAACGGTCCAATTACGTTGTGTACTATTATTCTTGCCTTCCCTTAACTTAAGTCTCATTTATTTGACGTTTTGGGATGCTTTTTTACTTACGGACGTTTATAGATGCACCGGAAAACGGTGTTTATCAAAAATCATCTTGTTGTTCTTAGAGGTGTATTTTATACACTACCCTTTACTAATACTATACATGGTCATGCATATACTAACAATATATGTTCTCCTCTGTTTTACTGGATATACATCACACAAGATTTCTACTCTATATAGTACTATTAGACCAGGCTTGGAATTCACCAACCATTCTTCAAACTATTCTTAGACTTGAGCTCAAGTAATCAAATTTCATTCACAAATATTCCCATGACCTTCATAGATAAACACTTGTATGAAGTTGCTATTCATTAGAATTCATCATATTTATACAATAGCAGCTTCTTATGAACGTTTGTACTTTAAACTTATAGAAATATGTGTGATTGAAATTTTCATACTTGGGCTTAAGTCTAAGAATATGCTCAAGAATGGTTGGTGAATTCCAGGCCAGGACTTGAGTATGGATCATCAGCATGGTGCCCGTGGCTAGTTAAGGATAAGCAAAAACTGGAGAAAGTTCAGAAGAAATGTCTGGCTTTGTGCTCTACTGAGAACCTTCAAATTGCATTTGAACCACTTTCTGCATGGACAGAAGGGGTATAAAACTCCCGAACCCCGCACTGTCTACTAAAATGATAAAACTATAATTACTAAAATAACTGTTATTTGTTGATTGTTTTAGTTTTTATACATTAATATTATAGCAATATATTGTTAGAAAATATTTGGTTGCTTAAATACATGCACTGGTGAAATGAGAGTGGGTTTTATACCCTTTGAGAATGATAAAATGTGAATTATTTTGCCAGTGCATGTATGTAAGCAACCAAATATTTTCTAACAATACATTGCTATAATATTATCAAAAAAATTTTTTTTATCAACAAATAACAGTTATTTTAGTAATTATACAGTTTTATCATTTCAGTAGACGGTGTGGGGTTCGGGAGTGGGTTTTATACCCCTTCGCATGGACATTATAAAACTCCAAGATACATTGTTTACCTTATCTGAAAATTCTTTAAGAGACATACTCATAAGTTAAAAAGACATTTCAGTCGTAGACATCAGAAAAAAAATCTTCAGCAATCAGGTAGTACCATTATTGAATTATTTTACTGATGATCTGGTTACGTCACCAAGTACTGCTTCTTTTAAAAGGAATTTGAGAGCTGACCTCCATTGAGTCAGCTAAAATACCGTCATATAAAGCCCTGATACCAAGTAGTAATTATCATTATATACCATTGTAATGGAAGCTTGTGGTGAATACCCTTTATGGCACGAGCTAATGAGCAGCAAAACGATAGCACTCCGCCCCATCCCCGCCTCCCCCACCCCTCCCTCTTCCCAAAAAAAGATCTCGAACCATAGTTCCGCGAAAACACATGATAATGACCTATTTGGCATACATATAACCCAACTATCAAACTGGCAGTATAGTTGTTAAGAAGACTATACATTTTTTGTTTTAACAGCATATAATTCATTAATGAAATATGAATACATGATATTAATACCCACGTTATAAATGATGACCTTCGACGTTCACATGTAGCTTATGAAACAGGAAACGGAAATGCTAAACTGCGCATGGTATTGACCTCGATTTGTCAACAAACAAGTTGAAAGGTCAACACGTGGTGAACATGGCAACAAGAAGCTACTTTCACTTTGGTTAACAAATGTCGCTTACAAAAGATTCCTTCAATCAAGCAAAGAAAAAAGCAAATAAAAGATTATCGCAATGGGTTGAAGATGTAAAACCAGAACGGGAATGTGGGATACAACGATTACGCGCAGAGTTTAAAGATAGTTTCAAGGTAATGGAACGGAACCCTTCCATCCGTCATGTAAAGGCGGACTTGAACCAGAGAAATGAAGCACACAAAATCAACAATGGTATGCAGCTGTTGGAAAATGTAAGGTTTGTTTTATATATAAAGTATATGTTTAAATAGTACATATAATATGTGCTAAGATGTGTCTGTAAAGTCGTTGCTTTAATTGCTGGCTCAGGCCAGGGCCCTTTTGGCCTATCAGTGAGGTAATTCAGTGCTCAGCCATGCTAATACTGTTTAACACGAATTCCTCACACTTTTAAGCAATTAAAAAATACGGCGCAAGGAACGTTTTAAAATGAACATTTGAGCGCGTGACTTGGTTTCCCCTCCCCCACGAGCTTTCATATCTCCGACTGATATATGTGTTAAAGAGCAAAGTTTTCGTTGAGTTATGGTCAAAGGTGACAGTTCAACGTAAACCACAGGCACCGGCACATAGCTAGGATACTGGACCCCAACAACTGTTTATATATATGTATATATATTATATACTGAAAGGTATTAACTCTTAAAATGGCCAAAAACCACCAACAGTTTTTATACTATTTGTTATTTCTCGGTACGTAAGATAGCCTGGGCAGCATAACCTGCTCATGTCACAAGTAGAATTATACATATAACCAATAAAACATAAATTGTCATTCAGTCTCTCGTACTTTTTTTGTACCAGAGAATCAAATATGCCAACTTGGGCGAATTTCAGTTCAGTGACAGGAAGATGGCACAGATGGCACGACTCTTACTAGATATAATCTATAGGTCTAACGTGGTGGCATGCGTGAAATAATGGGATAACTTGATTAACTTGAACGGATACCTGAAGCACCGAAACTGAAAGGTGTCGTGGAAGCTGTTATTATTCCTGACTGTTTATTACATCTTTATGGGTGACTAAATCACCGTCAGGGGATTTTACCGGCCCCTGACAGTGGTAACCCTTACTGGGACTACAGAGCTTTCATTACCAATATAAAATACATTGTCATCACTGGAGAGTTTAATTGCAATGTCCTTAACACAAACTACAACAGGATCAATAATATTATTAATTCATATTGGTTTAACATATTACTGAACCTACTTATTTTACAGAGTCGAATTCTTCGTTTTTAGACCTATATACTACTCAAAATTTGCTAAGGATCACTTTTTTGTTGTCTAAATTTCTTGCTGAAATAAATAGCATTATTTCTATTTTACATGAAATTATTTAGGGCAGTGTATGGTCGGTCATGTGATCTCATGATTTGAATAAAATTTAGAATTGTTGAAGTATCAATGACATTAATATCGTTATTGTGAATTAATTTCTAATAAAATTGTATGGAAGAATAAAAGTGATCCTTAGCAAATTTTGAGTAGTATATATATTGTCAAAAACAATAATAATGTTATAAAAAAAACAAAAAAAACTAGTTTTGTCGGAGATCCATTTATTTCATACTTTATCATTGCCCGATTGTGATAGTTCTGAAGCTAACATGTGTCGACGTGCCGTAACATTCATTCACATAGCTCACCCCCTGTATCCGTATAATATGAACGCGGGTCGGATAAGGCCATACGCGGGTACGGGAAAGACGCGCCACATTACATGTACGCTCAATATTTGTCATTTATTTAAATATTATATTCGTTATATAATTAGTTTTTGCTTTGTTAGATTCCCTGAATATTTTTCTTCGCATCGATATCTCATGTTTTTCATTTTAATAGTGTTTTAGGCAAATTTTATCCGTTTTGAACTGGGCGGATCGGAAAAATCCGTGTCAACAATTGACATTTCGTCGATTTTTCAATTATACAGTAATTTTGACACGATAATAAGGACATGCAAATGTAAAACATTCATTCTGGTAGTCATTTTGTCTCTATTTGGTCCCTTAATACTAACTAAGGGTTTTTAATCTGGCGTTTTGTGAGGGTGGGGTCCCAGAAAGTAGATAAGTCTTACGACGGCCATAGATAAGTACCAACGTTATGTAGTAAAATTGAAGGATAAGTACCAACGCATTTAAGAAATATAGCTCTTTTATGTTGTAACTTCATCAGAACAGGGAATTTAAGCTAAATTTTGCAACAAAACCACGTCTAACTAGGTTTTTTATACAGTGTATTATATACTTTCAGTACAAGTGATAAATAGAGGCTACTTCTGCACTGAAAGATTTAATATTTTATCGAAAATAACTAGTTATAATTAAGTACTGGTATATAATATATTTTTCTGGCTTATAGAAATTTTCTTGGGTATATGAACAGCCTCTTTTAATTTGTAATCTTAATAATATCCTTTCATATTATATATTAACAGGACCTGTGCATCCTTTCATATACGCAAAGAAGAGAGACAACTGTATGTTATTCTACGATAAAATACAGCTGTTCCATTAATTCCCCGGGTATAATTCATCCGTTGAAAGCGCCGCGTTACATGACGTCACTTGGCAAAATATACGTCACGAAGACAACCTCACGAGTAATTGTCTGGTAAAAAAAAACGGTCATAGCGTGTTTACGTCTCCGTGACAACTCTTTTTTGAATATTGTTTTAACACTCGTGACTTGGTCTGTTATTATTGTAAACTTTGTTCCCAGTTCCTACCCAGAAATAATGCTATTTTCTCTCGGCAGCTATTTTACGCTTGCGTAAAACCTTGCTTGTTCTGTTTGATAAAAAAATCCATTATGAGCAGTGAACATACTAAGATATAGAGATTACTTAACTGCTGGGATCGATTATAGGAATCCTTCATGAGATGGTAGACGTGTGTTTTTTTTTTCACGAACGAGCGTATGCGAGTGAGTAATGTTTAATGAGTAACGTTTTTTTCACTGAGAAATCCCAATCTTTCACCGATAAAAAAGTGTAAAAAATAAATATTAACTTACTTATCTCAATTATTAATCTTTTAAAATGCTTACAAAAAGACGGCAGATGGAGAAAATCAACAAAGGGGAGTAATCATGTAATTTATGCTTGAGAAAGGCACCTCGCTTACTCCGACGAAAATACTATGCAAAGGGTCCACATTATAATTATATGCCACGTAGATGGATACGAAAAACCAAAACTACGTGGACTTCACCTGATGGTTACATTAGACGAATAGTATGGCTGGAATTGGCATCCAGTAATAATTATCCCTCAGTTATTGAAACATATTCCGTGAAAGTAGCCCAATGTTTAACTTTCCACATATGTTGATGCCGCTTTGAACGTATACAGGAAGCTCATTAATGATGCCGAAAGATCTGTTGAGATCTGTAGGGCCTAAATTCACCAAACTTTTGAGCACAAGAATCAGACTCAGACTCAAAGTCTATTTTTTTTGCAAACCCTATCAACACAAAAGTATGGGTAAGAATTGTGATTTTTAGTCATTTTCTATTAAATTACCTTTAAAATTACTTGTTTTTGTAAGTAAATAGCCTATAGTAATTCACTTCTAAAATTGTTTTTATTTGGAATTAAATAATTTGAGATTTTGAGTCGAGTCCGATTCTTGTGCTCAAACGTTTGATGAATATTAGGCCTGGCGTAGTTAATGTTAGCTAATCCTTACACATTTATGTAAAAGCATGAAATGTATGCAAACACATTGGATCCTTGTACAATTAAAAGAAAGAAAATGCGAAAGAGCATGAAATAAAAATGATGCGTTTCAGTGTAAGATATTTAGCTAAACAGTATTTATACAATACAATTGCCATGTCAGAAATTGTTTCGTGTTCCATACAAATGCTGTAAGAAATTTTCCGCAATCTCTTTTTCCACTCTGATATTACGGTTTACGTTTCTCTAAACATGTCTTACGGTATCTATAACTGAACATAATATATGGTGTAGGAAGTAATAAAAAACAGCGTTAAGCATACATTTTTAATAAATCTATTAACGTCCAGAAATTCAGTTTAAATTCTAAAACCCAAGAGTAAAACCGGAGAAAAAATCTAAGTAATAGATGGAGTCTGGTCTTAGCGAGTTGGCTTAAACACCTCGTGTCGATGGGCTACGACTATGACGTCAGAGTCACGTCTCTCTATCTGGTAGTTGTAGTAAGGTGTAGCCACTACCCTTTCAGCGGCGTACCGTGACATACTCTAATCATACTCTAGTACTCACGTGAGTAACATCAGAATGAACTTGAAAACACAAAAATTTCTTAAAAGTCGAAATCTGCATTAAAAATGATGATCAAGGTGGGTAGGGGGTAATTTAAATTTAACCTATTTTTACACAAAATTATTACATGATATTTTATTCTTAAAATGCACCAGATTGCGCAAATCGTTATTTCAAAATTTTCTCGGGGGAGGCCTGGACCCGCACCAGCCGGAGGGGGAGGACCCCTCCCATACCTACCCCCGTGAGTATCTCAAATACCGATGAGACGTCATTTTAAACGTCAGATGCAAAACAACAACGCAGTGAAACGCGTCATTTTAAGCGACGCTATGTCCCAACAACACATTTAAATAGGATGAAGCTGTATATTCTTCTAATTTGATGTTGAGAGATAGGCATAACATGTAAGTTGTGAGAATTTGTTTGTATTTTATGCAATCTCTCGACAAAATGTGTTTCATGATACATAAAACTCCATGTTAGATAAAAAATAAAATATTTCCAGCGGGTTTGTATTGTGCGAGATCAAAACCTGGTGTTTGGACCCACGCCAAATTTCTGAGCAAATATGCCACCCCCACATTTGTCAAAAGCTATATATCAGTGAAATCCACATCCCCGGTAGCAAATTTAATTAGGAATCATCCATCCATCTACTGACCAATATAAAACTATAGTTTTCTTTAATTTCACTTAGCAATTTCTTTTTATGGCAACGTGCATTTTGACATGTTTGTTGTTTTTTTGTTAAAGGTTGGACACAACCATTCTACTATAAGCATTTTAAACATTGACTTAAATGTAACTAATGACTTGTGACTAATGGCTAGTGATTTGTGACTAATGACTTGTGACTTGAAAATTGTGACTATTGACTAATGATTTGTTGCTAATGATTTGTGTCTTGTGACTAGTGACTTGTGACTAATGACTTGTGACTTGTGACTAATGGCTAGTGATTTGTGACTAATGATTTGTGACTTGTAAATTGTGACTATTGACTAATGATTTGTTGCTAATGATTTGTGAATTGTGATTTGTGACTTGACTAATGACTTGTGACTAATGACTTATAATTAATTACTCCCGCAGCAACAATTTCACCATGTTTATACAAAGTATAACAAAATGTATCGATTCTATAATATTTGATATAACACGTTGTTTCGTTTTCATATTCAAGTATTTCATTCTGTCCATGGAGAATAGCACAATTATCTGGTACTTCCGTTATTTGTGAAAAAAACTAAAATGTCCTTTATTTGCGTTAACCTCAATAAAGAGTTTATTGTTCACTGATACAGATGAAACATGGAATCCATCCTATAACGGATTGCAGTCTTCAACCTCTGGATAACCTATAACAACCTGTCATTGAATAACAACTTATTGATTTCATACTTCCAGAGTATGCTGAGATGGATTCTCTGGTATTTTTCACTTCTACATGTCTACGGATTAATTTCTTCTTCAGCCATCTGTTGCTTATCTTTACTATAATTTTTCTTTTTTGAACATTACAACTCTGTCAATTCATGTTCTTGAATTGTTCTATTACATAACCACTAGATTACCAGATTTGTCAATATTTCATCCATGTCATTTGGGAAGAAAACCGTTTTCCCAACTTAATTAAAGACTACAATCTGGGCCTCTTCTATAGCATGGGGGACGATCCGAATGACCCGCCTCTGCATGATGTGACTTGTCGGAAAGTACCTCTGGTGAAGCACTCTGGCCATCTAAAATGTAATTTGTCCTCGTTGTCTTTCAGTTCGTTTTTCGATTTTAGCAATCTGTAATTTTGAACAAAAATATTCATGAAACAAATTATCACCTCTGACCATTTGATACATATTTTATAAAGTCCAATCTTTACAAACCGTTTGATCTTTGTCACATTAAGCCAATTTGCCAATTGAGAAACCATTTTGCAATGTAAGTGGCTGATGCAATTTACAAACAACTTTTACTTTGCATTGGCAAGTTATCAGCAAATTTACCAATCGGTACAACCCGTAGACCTGACGGACTTGATCCATTAGTTTACTGATTTGAATTCGTTTTATTTTCACTTGAATGATCTTTGAAAACCGCGAGCTTACTTCATATTCTGTGTAAAATATCAATCAATCAATAGAATAATTAAATATTTGCCTCGTTCTTTGCTCTTTCAGAATCTGTAGACTCTGATTCCTCCATCTTGAATAAATTTCGCACATTTTCTTCTTCAAAAGTTATACTTCATAAGTCAAAAGTTAAAAGTCATAAGTCACAGGTCATAACTCAAAAGGTACGTATAGACTTCCGTACCAAGGCGACTGTAACGCATTTCGGAATATCTTACGAAATACTGATTGGAACGTTCTATTTAATTCCGCAAACTTAGATGCCATTGCATTGTCTCTTATTAACATACTTTTAGAAGAAGGGAACAGTACTATACCTAGCAAGATCGTCACTATCCGTCCTTGTGAAATCCCCTGGCTATATAGCAGCGTACGCAAACTTATAAGACAAAGAAACTCAGATTCCCATTGGAGCGATTTCAAAAAAAAGAGAAACGAAGTAACCAAAGCCATTCGAAAAGCTAAAGCCGATTATTACAACGCATTGACCGATACACTTAATAGTTCGCAAACAAACAACAACAATTGGTTTAAACTCGCTAAACAAATAATAAACAATAACCAGAGCACAAATAAAATGCATACGCTTTTCTACAATAATATCAAAACTAACGACGATTTTGAAAAAAGCAGACCTATTAAACAAGTTTTCTGTAGTCAATCCTCAGTTTACGACAAGGATACAGAATTACCACCAATTATAAACCCAGTTCAAAACTATCTATCTGAAACAACGATTACACCCCAAGACGTTGTGGACATTCTCAGAAATCTAGACGTGTCAAAAGCTTCTGGGCCTGCTTTAATCAGCACCAGACTACTCAAAGAAGGCTCTGTCGAACTCTCAATTCCGCTCGCGATGTATTTTAACATATCTTTGCAGAACTCCTACTACCCATCCCCATGGAAACAAACAAATGTAACTCCTACATTCAAAAAAGCCGACCCCTCTAACCCAAGTAACTATCGACCTATTTCATTATTAAGCTGTATAAGTAAAAACTATGGCCCGTAGATGTGTGTTCAAGTATTTATTTAACTACTTATCCAGACACGGCATACTTACCTCTACCCAATCAGGATTTATCCCAGGTGATTCTACTACAAACCAACTTATATATCTATACAATGCATTCTGTAAAGCTTTCGACGAAGGAAAAGAAATCCGAATAATATCTGGCGACATATCCAGAGCTTTCGATTGTGTACATGAAGGCCTACTGTTCAAACTTAAAGCAATCGGCGTAACTGGAAAGCTTCTTGGTTGTTTTTCTTCATACTTATCTAACAGACAGCAACGCGTCGTTCTTAACAATGTAACACCAAATTGGAAGAAAACCACAGCCGGTGTTCCGCAAGGGTCTATTTTAGGTCCGATACTCTTTATGATTTACATCAACGATATTGTTACTGAAATCGACTCTAACATAAGGCTATTTGCTGATGGCACCAGTTTATACTTGATTGTTGATAACCCTACTGTATCAGCGCACACCTTAAACTATCACCTAGATAAAATCAATTCCTGGTCCAAGCAATGGTTGATGGATTTTAACCCTTCCAAAACAAAATCTCTTACAATTTCTAGGAATTTTTCCCGTCCAGCACATCCTACCTTACTCATCATACAGGATGTCAAACAACATAAACCCTTAGGCGTAACAATATCACTAACCGAACGTGGCAACGTATTGGTATTCTTCGAAGCTTCAAATTCATTCTTCGCAAAACATTAGAACACATATACATTTCCTTCATAAGACCGTTATTAGAATATAGTGATATTGTCTGGTGCATTCAAATCAAAGTAACACAAATCGTTACTGACGCGACAAAACTGTAGTATAGTCAAATTGTTTGACGAAACAAAGTGGGTAACTTTTGCTAATCGACGTAAAAACCACAGACTTATTCTGTTTTAAAAAATGAAAAATAATCTTACCCCAAACTTCCTTTCAGAACGTGTTCCCCTCGACGTCAATGATCGTTCAACTTACAATCTAAGAAATAGTCAGGATACGCAAATCATGCACGCACGAACGAGTCTCTATAGAGACTCATTCTTACCTTCTGTTATCCGTGACTGGAACGAGTTGCCCCAAATAGTAAAAGACTGTGGAACATTAATCAGCTTTAAAACCCGTCTTAAAGTCAGAGCCAAACCACCTTCTTATTTTCACACTGGAGACAGAAAATCTCATATCCTACATACACGACCTAGATTAGAATGCAGCGCGCTTAATGAACATCTTTTTAAGAAATCAATAATAGACAGTCCTTTATGTACATGTGGCACGCCAGAAACAACAAATCATTTCCTAAACTACTAGTATGTCCAAACTTCGCGGAACAAAGACGAACGTACCTATCAATGTCCACGGTCTCAGCACAATCTCCTTTTTGGTTCTTCAGATCTTTCTCATCAATTGAACACGGGTTTATTTAAGACTGTACAGGACTATATATATATAGTTTCCACCCCAGAGTTGCATCCTAATCGTAAATAAGAGGCCAGTCAGTGCACTGTGGGGGGGGGGGGGGGGGGGGGGGGGGGGGGGGGCTGTTAGGGTACACCGGTGTTGAATTGTATGCGCATGTATTTTTTGTTCTTTTTTTTCTTACCCTTTATTTCTCCTCGTTTTCCTCATAACAACTTACTTAAAATAGCAGCCTTGACTAGCTCTTCTTAACGTGCTCATTATTGAGCTCAGCTACCATTCTGATTCCTTATTCTTGATCATTGTATCCTACTTTATTTTCTTACTTTTCATGATTAAACTATATATGTTACTTAGCCATATCAAAATGTGACTTCTGAGATGGATTTAGATAAGCTTTGATAAGCTTGTTTTCAGATCCTAACTATTATAATTTGTATATAATATATATGTGAGCATTACGAAATAAATATTGTTTAAACCAAATCACCGTCATATTGAACTTTACTATAATGTAATTGCAAATCATGCTTTTCCAGTCGTGAGTTGTATAGTTTGTTTGGTAACGCTTTAAAGGGACTCTCGACGGTCTTCAATTATTATTTTAAACTCGCGGCATCCCTTTAGTTTTTCTATATTACATAAATATTTTAAAATCATTAACAATTATTATTTGAGTAGTACAAAGCAACTTGTTTTTTCTTCATATTACTGCTTGTTGATTATATGGCACTAGACTGGCTGTCGTCCCAGTGGGTAGATTTGTTAAAATATTTTGCAATCAGATTCTAAAAGAAAATCTTAAAATCCCAAGCATTTCTGAATAGCTCTGCACCACTGATGTTTGAAGTCAATACTTCAAAGGGGACTTAATACAGACTGTATTTTTTGATGATACCTTCAGTTGTCTCAAATAGTGTAAACATTAACAAACATAAGGGCTTAGCCAGTCTAATATTGGACCAATAATACACTATTTTGTTTAAACTTATTTATTTTACATCGATTGTAACGAAATGTCTTTGAACTTTTAATCGCTCTCGATGTCTTCCTGGGTAGAACCAGTACTAAGCAATGCAGATAAAAAGTCATGCTCAGTGACACAACACATACGGTCATGGCGCGGATCGAACTCACGATTTTTCGATCATGGGTCCAACGCTCTACCACTAGACCACAGTGCTTCACATATACCAAACACAGGTAAAATTGAAGATAAATTGAAAACAAATCATTGTTTTTCTCCACAGGTTTCGGAAGAGTCGCTTAGTAGGAAGAATCGACATAGTGCGGTGCTGCCCACCCTTCAGCTCAGTGAGCAACATATACATGACAGCAACAGTAGTAACGTTAGCTCCAGGCTTGGCGGCGACAGGGACGAACTCAGATATTCAGGTACAATACAATATGATACAATACTAAACAATGCAATGCAATACGATACTATACAATGAAATACAATAAAAAGAAATACATTTACAATACAACACAAGAGCAGGTCGATGGGAGTCGTCACAAACTACCCGCATTTTCGATACAAAACTCTTTACCTAAGTCACGACCTTGACCTTGAAGGTGAAGGTCACATTTCAGACCTTTATTATAATCTTCTCATTGACATCCCATCATTCTGATCAAGCTTAATTCCTATCTAGTCTCAGCTTCATATCTCAAACGGTAGTCATTCAAGCCATGTTTTAGCTTAAAACGTAATCATGACCTTGAACTTAAAGGTGAAGGTCAAACCTCAACAAGCTTCCTACAAGGTTCCAGCTTCTTACCTCGAACTGTCTGTAAGGAGTTCCGCCCGCAAGCAATTTTCAGACAAAACACCAAGTCCTGACCTTGGTGAAGGTCAACGTTCTGACCTTAAATGACATCATCTCATCCTTAACAAGGTTCTCATACAATTTCAGCTTCTTCCCTCGAACGGTCCGGGGGAAACTTGGCCACAAGCCATTTCTAGGCAAACAAACTAAGTCCTGACTTGAGAAAGTGTCGATTTTAACAGATGGTGAGAGGTATACATTACTGGTTCTACCCAGGAAAAATGGGGTGGTCTGCCTCTACCACAAACAAATCGACGGTAAAAATGACGTAAAGCACCATTCAAACAAATAAACACATTGACCTTGATGGTGAAGGTCAAATTTCGGACCTTTAACGACATCCCCTATAAAGCTTCCTATAAAGTTTCTGTTTCTTACATCGAATGGTCTGGAAGGAGTTGCTTCAACAAGCAATTTTCAGACAAAAAAAAACTAAGTCCTAACATTGACTTTGATGATGAAGGTCAAATTTCGGACCTTCAACGACATCCCCTCATCCTCATAAAGCTTCCAATACAATATCTGTTCTTACCGCGTATGGTCTGGAATGAGTTCCATCCACAAGCAATTTTCAGACAAAAAAATGAAGGCCAAGGTCAAGTTTCTAATCTTTAATGAAATCCTTTTGACTTAATAACATTCTGCGAAGACAGATTTTTGTGGAATGCGTGGTAGAGCGTCGGACACGATCGAGAGGTCGTAGGTTCGATCCTCGCCGTGGCCCTATTATTTATTATTGAACAAGATAAATCCATATTGCTTAGTACTGGTTCTAACCAGGAAGCCACTGAGCGTGATTAATATAAGTTGCAAGAACTTGCTTCGCTAGATGTGAAATAAATATGTTTAAATAAAAAAAGACGGATTTTTAATACCTCGAATGAACTAGGAGGAGTTCCATCCACAAGGGAGCGACGGACGGACGGACCGCTATGAAAACAATATATCCGATTTGCTTTTTAAAATGCGGATATAATAATTCAGAACATTACAAAATAATACAAACAGTTCATTTCAATATATACACAACAAACAATGCAATACAATACTACGCAGTTTAATTTAATATTTCAGTTAATATATGAGGTGAATGTACACAATGTATACACTAAAGCAAGAGGTAAGAATAGGTCTTAAAATGCAAAATTCGTCCAGACGGGAACTCGGGGGAGCCTGGCTGATGCCGCTAGGATTTTTCCGTGGGGCTGAGGGGAGGCATTGGCAAAACACATAATTCATTAGTCTCGATACACGGGACAGTCTGGTTTACCACTGTTCGATAGACAATTAAGGTTATTAAAGGAAGCGGTGTTTTGCTTAAGGCCACAATGAAGAAACGCAATGGTGCTAGCGAGGCTCGAACACGTTTGTCTCTGGATATGGAGTCGAGCGTGCTACCCACTGGGCCAACGCGGCCCCTACAAGTGACGAAACCACGTGACTTTAATTGTCGATCGATGTTAATGAGCCAACAACGTCAATTTGTTTTAGTCAGATTTACTCTTTTCATTATGGTGGCTGATTTCTGCCATGTCGTCTTTTCGTTATTTCTCCACGAAAAGACGACAGAACGAAAAGACGACATTTCAAGGGTGAAAAGACAAAAAGACGACACTCAGTCGCGAAAAGACGCCAGTTGACGTCTTTTCGTTAGTTAGTGTGGCTTTCTGTCGTCTTTTCGCTTCTAATCTGTCGTATTTTCGCTCTGTCATTATTTCGTCTTTGCGTTCTGTTGTCTTTTCGCGCTGTATGTGTCGTCTTTTAGTTTTGTCGTGTTTCTGTCGTCTTTTCGTTCTGTCGTTTTTTCGCCTTCCGATTGGCATGCGCGTTTCGGTCATTGCTGCCATTTCACATTGACTACTAAAAGACGGGACGATTTTGAATTGTTGGGGAAATGGGTAAAAAAGACAGGGTGTGTACCTTATGTCCAATCAATAATAAAAGGAGGGTTACTATTTCCTTTAAAAAATTATAAACGCAGAATGGTTCATTTAATATGAATATTAAAACATAATAATATAAAAATAATATTTTGACTTTGTAATTTAGTAGTAATTTTCCGGGACTGACACTGGTGATCATTTCTGGACCAGTTGTACTAATTATAATGTTTGGAGTAAACTTTATTCTTATTTAAATTGATATGTATCAATGTAGGATGGTTTAGCGGACGTAACTATGAATTTGTGTATATAAAAAGGTAATACAATGACTTTGTATTTAATGATTTACTTTCCGGGCCACTTAAAAATAGACATGATTTGTCTATTTGGATCTTAGCCTCATATTCTTCGATATATTCAAACAAATGACCAACAAAATATTGACTTTTGCATTTAACAGTAACGCTCCGGGACCGTTTGTTGAAACCCTCATATCACAATGATTATACCTTATATATATCAATGTAGGATGGTATAGCACTAAGCAAACATAACTAAGAATTTGTTTAAAATATATATATACGGAACTGTTAAAACATGTACGTGACTGATACTTTTCTAACATGATTGTTCATTTGGAAGTCAATAAATAAACTCTAATATTTGATTTTTCTCTTAATATTTTATTTAAAATAGTTGTGTAACATATCAAGTTGATGGTAATACGTTAATAGTTTAGAACTATATTTACAATATATGAAATATAATAGCCAAGTAAGGAGGTGACACATATACACGTTCTTAACATTTAATATGTCATTAGCTCGACTCTTTCGGGAAACAAAATCACTTGATGGTCGTCAAGATGGTTAGTACGTGGAGCTTTAGTTGGTCTAGAATATGCTGTACATATATGTTTAACCTGCTTTTAACGTGGCCCTAAAGAGGGTCGCTTAGACGACTACTGAAACTTCGAAGTTGGACCAGCTTGCCACTGCAAGTCCCAGCAACTGACAAGAGGCAGCCTACGATGGAACACAACTGCTCCCCCAGGACCATCGACGTTGGATTAACCTTGCGAGATATACACTGGCTGTGGGGATGGGTAGCTACCATCTTCGCGGCCGATGTGTATACCGGAGGAGCCATCACCACGTGCACGTGCAAAGTCAGCAACACGGACTCCACGAGAGATTGGATTGACCTACTTGAGATGCTTCTAATCACCTGTGCTCTGATTGGCTAAGACGACATCGAGCCGTCAATCGGATTGACCTAGTCACAATTCTGCAGGCAATCCCGATTGGCCATAATCGTCCACAGCAACTTTAATCTTCCTTGAGAAAAACTTAATCTCCTACAGACAGGCTTTCTGCGTTGGACTTCACTCCGGACAAATCTACTGCTGCGATTCTACAGTAAACCACTTTTGACGAGGGATGCTGGCTTCTACACCAGGACTCTTCTGCATCCATACACTTCTTCTGAAAAGCTCGCAAGGTCCAGTGCCATAGGGCGATAAATAAAAACTTTGATTGATTGATTGAATCAATTCAATTCATTACTTTTATTCGACATAACATAATTACATGTGTATTGCCTTACACAAGACTAGTGATCAATATAATTATGATGACCATTCTGTGTTTATATAAATAATTTAAAAGAACTGGTAACCATTCGTTTATTCTTTATTGGCAGAATGGCAGAAATCAGCCACCATATTTCATTGTATTTCTCTTTTTATTGAATTTCAGACCAAAGAACGCCTTTTGTAAAGACACAGTTTCCACAGGACCATATAGAAGCCTTAGAAGCCTTAGATGGTTTCGATGAGTAAGTGTCAATGGTGGTTCCCTAATTTTACTCGATAAGGGGCCGTGAGGAGGGGGTTAGCGACGGAAATTGTTATCAACTAATTTATTATTTATCGGGCGGGCACCAGGCGAATATGTTTGTGATTTGTTCACCGAAAGGAGAAGTAATGATTGGGGACAGTAACACCGGAGTTATGTCCCTTTTTTTCCCCTGAAAAATGTCATTTTCTGCCTTGTGAACACTAGCATCTTCATCTATTATTTGATATTTACCTAACTTGCACAGTTTGTTTATACCGATGAAAGCTTGGACAAGTTCGAAAACCAGCTAAATTGGGTCAGAAACAAAAGAGTAATGGCCCTTGTTTTTTTCTGAAAAAAAATGCAATTTTCTGCCTTTTGAACACTCTAGCACCTTCATTCATTATTTGATCCTAACCAAACTTGCACAGATTGTTAATAATAATAAAAGCTCGGACAAGGTCAAAAACCAGCTATATCGGACCTGGAATACCGGAGTTATATGCCCTTGAATTTATTGAAAAATGCAATTTTCAGCCCTGTGAACACTCTAGCGCTTTCATTTTGTATTCGACCTTTCTCAAACTTGGCCAGATGGTTGATATCAATGAAAGCTCGGACGAGTTTGAAAACCAGCTAGATCAAACCAGTAACACCGGAGTTATGGTTATGGCCCTTTTTCAATATTTGATAATGGAAACCCCAGGGGTCGTGGGTTCAAATCTCAATGGAGGGATTTATTTTTTTTCTCCATAAGAAACCTTGGTTCATGGGTTCAACTTTTTATTATTAGTTTTTTGGTTTTTTTTTAAACTAAATGTTTTTATGGGTTTTTTAAATGTTTTTTTATTTTATTTTATTTTTAATGTATTTATTTATTTATTATTTTTCTTTTCTCATAAGAAACCTTGGTTCTTTTTTCTTTAATTGGGAGCTTAGGGGCCCTTGTTGGATCAGTTTTACAGTATTACGTAGAGTTATAGTTATAAATATATAGAGTTATAAATATATAGTTATAATTATATAGAGTTATAACTTTTCTATGAAACTGCAAGAGATAAAGGTTAATATTTTTTTATTTATTATCAGCTTATGGATCCTCTACCAAGTTTGTTCAAATGGTGACCCTAGGGTCAAATTTGGCCCAACCCCAGGGGTCACAGTTTTACATAGACTGATATAGTGAAAAACATTTTAAAAAAACTTCTCTGAAACTACAGGAGCTAAAGGTGTAATATTTTGTATTTATTATCAGCTTATGTTTCTCTAACACATAAGCTGATAAGCTCTGAAACTACAAGAGTCAAAGGTTTAATACTTTTTATTTACACTCAGCTTATGTTCCTCTATCAAGTTGTTTGAATGGTGATCATGTGGTCAAATTTGGCCCTTCCCCAGGAGTAACATATTTTACATAGAGTTGCATTAGGGAAAAACTTCTCTGAAACTACAAGAGCCAGAGGTTTAGTATGTTGTATTTACCATCAGCTTATGGTCCTCTACCACGTTGTTCAAATGGCGACCCTATCCCCGGGTCACATGTTTTATATAGACTGACCTTGGGGTCAAATTTGGCGCCTCCCCTTGGGGGACATTTTTTACATAGAGTTACATAGGCACAAACTTAAAAAATCTTCTTCTCCGAAATTACAATATCCAACGGTTTAATATTTTGTATTTACACTCAGCTTATGGTCCTCCAAGCTTGTTCAAATGGTGACCATGTGTTCCAATTTGGCCCCGCCACTGGGTCACATGTGAAACTTGGTTTGAGTGTTTATATTAACGAAAGTTTGATTTGTTTTAAAGCCAGACAAACGTGAGCCAAATACATCCCTCCCCCATATCTTGGTAATTGAAGGCAGTTTATATAAAACTAGTTTGATATTGCCATATCTGACACACAATCCTTCTATCCTCCCCCATCCCATCCCACCATGGACATCATATAGCCAGTAGAGCGATACAGGCCCTTTTGGGCCTCTTGTTTTTCTTATTTGAGCAAATGACCTGATACGATAATGATGCTCGGGATAATCTGGCGATTTTGTGTTTGTATATATATACTGAGCAAAATAAATGTAACACGACATTTTAGGGACATAATTTTTATATTAAACATGTGAACATGTTTATGTTCATAGATTCTTAGACCTAACGAGTATTTAGGTCTATGATAGTTTAAACCATGGATGTAAATCTATGATTAAACATGTTTCATATTTGTCTTTTTGTGAGTTTTGGGGTTTACTGTGTTCTGTGAAAGCTGCACCGACTTTTATACTTATATTTATATTGATTTGTAGCATGATGGTCACTGAAAATTCTCTTTGTAATAGCACAGGTGTAAGTCGTTTAATTGAAAATAACACCTTTCAGAATAATAGTTAGAATAACAGTTAGAATAAAAAGTTAGAGTATGGCAGGGAGCTGAAATGGACATGCTACAAAACAAATAGTACGGTTTCATCTCGTTGGTTAATTTAAACACTACGCCCATCCTCGATGTTTAAATTAACCACCTCAATGAAACCCTACTCTATCTATTACTTACTTGTTTGAAGATATTACAAATGCTGTGTAAGGATGTAATTTTCAAAAAGAAATGTGTTATTTTATTATTTTTAAGCAAAGTATTAGAATTACCTCCCTTCTATTAAAAACAACTAATTTCGTTATACACACGTAAGCAAATTACGGTGTCCTGTTAGGGCCATCTTACCATCGCATCTTCTAGGTCGATGGTCGATGTTTAGATGCGATGGTCGATGGTAAGATGCGATGGTCGATGGTAAGATGCGATGGTCGATAGTAAGATGCGATGGACCATCGACCATCGCATCTTACCATCGACCATCGCATCTTACCATCACATCTTACCATCGACCATCGCATCTTACCATCGACCATCGCACCAATCTTAATGTACATTAGGCCTCTTCTTCGTTTTATCGACACCCCTCTCTCCTCTCCACCCCCACCCCCACTCTCTCTCTCTCTCTCTCTCTCTCAATATAATCTAGGGTGGGTGTGGGTGAACATAACCTGCTTTGTTCAATTCTAATTAATTTTATATGAGCGTTCAATTTAAGCCTTGCAAAAAGTAATGTGTATTTAGGGTAACCCGACCCGACCTATTTTTTCTAACCTAGCAATTTTTTCCAATTTAACAGAAAAATATATAAATCAAGCCTTGGATGAAATATAGAGCCCTGCCTAAACATAAATATTTTTTTGTTTGGCCTTATTAGGGAATTATAGCTCACCTATAGACGCGTGCAATCTATCAGACTTCGGAATTCGGAATTCAGAAGTACAACAAACTTGGCATTGTCACCCTTCTATGTTCGGGTTTGAGTAGGTTCCCGTGGGGAGAGGAAGGGTGACAGGGCGCGCACCTATATAAATCCTCAAAATAAATACTCACCAACCCCGAATTGCGGACATCCTTGTTAAAATCTGGATCTATACCCTGTATGTTGATTGACTAGATACATTCCAGATCGCCACTGACCCCACCATGCTCTTAATGTTTCTTTAGGCCCTCAGACAACTAGTAAAATATAAGGATGCTTGACCTTAAAAAGTGAGGCACTGCATGCTTCATGCATAGTTATAATCAGTTAGTGTCATTTGATGTCGTTTTACATCATTTCGACTGCAATTTAATTTTATCATTACATTTTTGTTATGATAGTTTATTCTTCCAAGAAATATATACAGTATGGTCACATCGAGTTGGTTGATTTAAACATCGAGATGGGCGTAGCCCAACGAACGAGTCACCAGTTGTAAGGATGTCAGGCACTCAGACTCTATGCACTGTTATATTTAAAGAAACTAACCCGCCAAATAACGGCAAAATTACACTACAACACACGTTTATCAAAACGCTATCCATGTGTTTAGGTAATATATTAATGTGTATGTGCCGATTAAAAGTATAGGTTTATATTCGCGGGTTCTTAAAATAACCGCGATTGAATATGCGTAAAATGAATTATGTGAGTTGGTAACTCTTAATTCGACGCTCCTGTTTTGGGGTTTGACATGGCTGGTTAAAACCGTTCATAGCATGTCGAGTTTGAATTCTCAAAATACGTAAAATTCCTATTGTTCGGGGCGCTTGTTCCAGCCAAAGTCTTTTCTGCAGCAGCTTGAGCAATTTAAATAACACGTACGTCAATTATATATCATTAGAACTGGTGTTTTTAGTGGTAAATAAAAATATCTTAGTTTTGAAAATTGGTTGAGAAATAAATATTTTACAGCCCAAATGCTTTTTTGATGGGGCTTTTCCCATGTAAATTCCTTGCTGATGGGACAGCAGAAAATTAAGAAATTTCAAATAACTTCATATTTTGCTATAAAACTTTCAGGGTGTCTTAATTTACGAATATCCAACAATTTAAAACCATTTTTTGATAAAAATTCTAAAAAAATAAATTAAAAAAAATAAATCAATTGTTCATGCCGCATAGTTTTGGATTGAAAATGCCCCATCAAAAACAGCTTTTGCGCATTAACTAATTATTCCTTAACCGATTTTGAAAAGTAAGATATTTGTATTTACCACTAAAAATGTCTGTTTCACTGATATCCAACTTATTTAGGTACTAGGTGAATTTTGTCTGAAAAATCCAAAAATACTTTGGCTGAAACAAGCTCCCCAAACAATAAGTACCCACCTAAGGCTAAATTCCTAAGTACTCACCTAAGACTATGTCAGTAATATTCTCATTGTTTTGTGTATTTCGCGCTTTATATATACGGTTAAACTGCAAAATAACGAGTGTAAATCGTCTGCTCTGATTGCATGAACATAGATATATACTTTATTTCAAAATCCACTAAGGCCCTTGTGGTACAAACATATACATGATTTAAACATATTTTATTGCCAATATTTTACATACAGAGCAAATATAAACATATATACGATAGAAATATTAAACATATATACGATAGACATATTATAATGACAAATGGGTTGGGTAACAAGTTCTACCAACATTAGAAAATATATACATGAAAATAACATGACAGACAATGTAACAAAATAGTACACATGCATAGTATAGTTAGTAATTTTACACAGTTAAGTGTATGTGTATCCAGTGGAGAAGGTGATACAATTTTGAGCGAAATACTGTTTCTATACAACAAAATGCATATATAAACAGTACATGTAAATCTTGCAACATTAATTCGTGTTACCTATTTGGAAAAAGGTACTAATTTCTTTTATTAAAAGCCTTATAAATAAAAATAGCTAGATTTCTTATTTGCTTTTTGTATGTAGAATTAATCAGAGAAATGAACTTTTGTATAACATAATGCGTTTTAATATAGTGTTTTATTTTGTCTATATATAAAGGACATACTAAAACTAAACGAAATTCATCTTCTAAAGACTGACACAATTTACATTTCCTATCATTAACTGGTGTTCTATTTGGTTTGCTCCAACGTCCAGCTTCTATCTCAAGCCTGTGTGATGAAACGCGAAGTCTAGTTAAAGCTTGCCTAAAATTCGATATATTACACATATTTAGGTAGGGTTGAAATTTAAAATTCTCTATACAATTATAAAGCTCTGCTTGATTCTTGCAATCTATTATGCCAGTTTTGTATACAATTATCATGAAGTCTTTGTTTGACAACGAGCAAAAATATATTTCAAAATGTTCTACACTTTGTGCTAACTATACATCACGGAAACCGAGAATTACACAAAATATCACGTAATAGTAAAGCCCAGTTTATTTTATTTGGTTGATCAGTTATGTCATCGATCATCATATCATAAACTATGTTTACATACTT
This sequence comes from Cyrtodaria siliqua, assembly GCA_037043455.1. NCBI lineage: Eukaryota > Metazoa > Mollusca > Bivalvia > Adapedonta > Hiatellidae > Cyrtodaria > Cyrtodaria siliqua. The sequence goes on from JAWPHD010010357.1 coordinate 37,100, forward strand.
ATTTTCACTACTATGTAATATTTTGAGCCAGTACTTTATTATAATAAAATGCCGTTGATATAAAAAGGATTTTCTACCCAACTCCCCATATATAAAATCATTTTGCGTTGTCTTCTTTACACTTAATATATTCTTTGAGAAGATGAACTCTTTCTATTGCATTAGCTTTTGTAAAACCCCAAACTACAGCCCCATAGTTCACAATTGGCGTGATTAATTTATCAAATAAATCTAATCTGTGTTCGATAGATAACTCAGTAAATTTATATAGGCATTTGTTCATTTTAAATATAACCTTTAAAGCCTGTCCTGCAAGTGTTGCCTGTGCATCGGTGAATGATCCACGCGTTGTAAAGACTATGCCTAAATAGTTGAACCTATTAACAATATCTAATGCATTGAATGAAAAGGTAAATTTCTTGGTAATGAGCCACCCTTTTTAAATACCATGACCTTAATTTTTGATGTATTTACAGCAAGTTTCCACTTATTACAATATCCCGATAGCAAATTTAAACTAGTTTGTAATTCTATACTACTGTTTGCAAATATAGCAATATCATCAGCATACACTATGAGATATACTTTAAACATATTAACATTAATTCCTTCAATACCATGTTTTATAAATTCATCTTCAATATCGTTTAGAAACATAGAAAAAAGAAAAGGTGATAACAGTCCCCTTATCTTACTCCAAGCATACATGTGTACCACTAACTGAGGTCATTACAATATTTCACTCTTAATTTTACATCTATCTATCTATCTATCTATGGATACTGCATCACCCTCTTTCGAAGATTATGTGCAGGTGCGCGTCTGTGCGGTTGTGAGTAATTTAAAAGATGATAAAAGAAAGAGTAAAAATAAGGTGAAGGTGAAATAAAGATGAAAGTGTTATGTATGTTAAAAGTTCGATGAAGAACAAAGTGATATTTAAAAGATAAAAGACAGCGTTTTAATTTATGGCATTTGGTGGCTAACAGAGCAAACTGCAGGCTTGAACGAATCTAAGCTAGGCAGCATGGCGATGTCAGTCGGCAGGCTGTTCCAATGTACCACAGCAAGCGGAAATAATGAATATTTGCAATAGTCAACGCGTGTGTGTATTTGACGAAAAGCTAATGGATGTGACAGTCTGGATAGTCTCATGGGATGCTAACTGTACATAGATTTAATAACATTAAATAGTTCACCACGCACACCTATCTTTATCAGTTTGAACCATAAGTTGTCACGAACAACATAATCAAAAGCTTTCGTGAAGTCAACAAAGACATAATACAATTGTCTACACGTATTAATAAAATTAGTTATAAGCCCTTGTAACACTATTGTTCCCATGTTAGCTCTAAAACCGCCTTGTGCCTCAATATGAACACTAAAATGTTCTGCCCAATCAGTAAGTCTATTATTCAAAACCCGTGTACATAATTTCCCCAGTGTACTTAATAGTGTTAAGCCTCGATAGTTTTCAACGTCATTTATATTTCCTTTTTTATGGAGGGAGATAACATAACCCTTTGACCAGCTTCCTGGAAAATAACCAATTTCAAAAAAAACAAAAACAATTTAATTATGTATGGTGCTAAAATATGTTTACCGTGCATGAACTCATTCATATACATATCCGGTCCTCCTGAGCGATTGGCTTTGAGCTGGTGTAAACCTTTAAACATTTCCTGCTCAGAAATATCAACATTCAGTTCATTAAACATAATATGTAATTCATTGTTTTCATACCTATCAACAAAGTGTAAAATATCTTCGTCCGGTGTAAAATATGGACTATCTGGATTGTTAAAAGCCATGACATATTGTTCAAAAGTACTAATTTGAATATTTGACTGTTTTATTCCAGCGCATTTTTTCACAATATTCCAATACTTCTTAGCATTTTTTTGTTTTGTCTGCACAAATTTTAATGTTTTATACCTATCATATTCAAATCTACATCTACGAATAAGTGATTTATATTCAGATCTAGCCTTGACTAAATTAATCCGATTGACGTCATTATTTTCTAATCTGTACTTATTTAAAAAGAATAAGAAATTGGTTCTACTTTCATTAGTAACACTCATTAGTATACTAGGTATTTTCTGAAGTAGACGGGTTTTGAGAATAATCAGAATTACTAGATATCCGTTTCTTAAATAATAGAGCTGCGACACTATCAATGATCTGTGAAAAACGTTCAATACAACTATTCATCTCGATGTAATTCGGTATCAGATCAAAAAAGAAACTGATTAGCATCATTTTTATAGAAGAAAATAAAACAGAATCACGATATGATAAAACAATTTGACATTATTGACAGATATAAAATTGACATTGGCATATTTAAGAAGGTAAAAATCCTAGCGATATAAAAAGCTAGATCGACGTAGAAGAATTAAGTAGCAGGATTTGGCACATGCACGAATTAAGTCTGCACTTGTGAATAAATATCCAAATTGTGTTCATCTGTAGAGTTATTAAAATAGGGATTTAGGCCTCGGAACGTTATTAAACTCAATTTTTGAAAAATTATTTAAAACATCTGTAACACCAGTTTTTACATCTAGAACCTTTACTATTAAAACCATACAAGAATATTCGTTTATTGAAACATATATCAGGCATATGACCCAATCGTACCCAGTAATTTGATACCGCAATTATTTAACACAAACCGGTTGCCATGCCATGTCTCCTGACATTGCAGCTGATGGTGTGTTTCTTGTCGAAAATACCCGCATTGCTCTATTTTGTACGGCTTCAATACAAGAGTAGGTCTGAGTACCCCATATTGCTGCACCATAAGCTACAATAGACCAGCGAATCAACTAGTTTAGTATAAACTTTATAAGGCATCCCACCAGTTGTATATTGACTGAAGACCATCGAGCCTTAGGCCCGCGGTTTCGATGTGTTTCAAATCCCAACCACCAGGTTTTGATCTCGCATAATATAAACCCGCTGGAAATATTTTATTTTTTATCTGACATGATTTTTTTTGTATTTTTTACGCACATTTTCGAGATATTGAACACACTACAAAGAGACATTGTACGTCCATCTCTCAGCACCAAACGAAGAAAATATACACTCAAGGAGAGGAACTGTTTAAGATTGCTTTCTTTCGTTCCAATCCTATTAACTTTGTTCTATTTATATATGGATGTCGTATAATATGGAAATACAATATGTTTAAACCAAAATATACACTGGGTGGCGAAACCTCGTGACTTTTGATCGGTTTCACGGCAAAATATGTAAACAAAGCGTTCGGTTTATTTAGGGGTTTTCTTCATAACTTCCTTAATATTTAACGGATTTTGGTTTATTCAGTACTTTTTGAGATTAGCCCTCCCAAAATGTACACGGTCATATATTTATTTCGTTATCAAGATTTTGGGAGGGCTCAGAAATCTCAGAAAGAAGTGCTAGAATCAAACAACCATTTGCGGCGGAGGAAAGAGCTCACATTGGAGGGGTATGTGCACTTTAGTTGAATAAAATTCGATAAATATTAAAAAAGTTATGAAGCAAACACTTAACTGAATCGAGCGTTTTGTTTACACTTTTTTGCCGTGAATCCGATCAAAAAGTCTCGTGGTTTCGCCATCCTGTACAGCTTTATCGTGTTAAATTTGTTGTTTGAACGTAAAGTTGCCTTAAAATAACGTAATCGTTGTTTTGGATGTTTTCCGACGTTGAAAATCGTTGAAAATGACGTTCTAACAGTTGAATGACGTGACGTCAGAGGTTTATATAGCTTTTTTAAAAACTCCTCAATAGCCAATCAGCATTGAGTATTTTCATAAATCATGTTAGATACACCGTTTCTAAACCTACTGATGACGACGTATCTAATATAACTTGCATATTTTGAGAATCAAAACTCTATAGACACAATAATATAAACGGCTTTAACCAGCCAACCCAAACCCCAAAACCGGAGCGTCGAATTAAAAGTTACCAACTCATAATTCATTTTATGCATATTCAATCACGGGTATTTTAAGAACCCTTTACTAAACCCGACATATGCATTATTATATAACCTGAGCACTGGATAGAGTTTTGGTAAACGGTTTTGTAGTGTAATTTTGTTTTTATTTGGCGGGTTAGTCGTTTTAATGGTGTGGTGGTTTCTTTTCAGACTAAAACATGTCGACAACTCTGTTACGAATCCGCCTGCTCAGCCAGAAAGAAAGTCACGAACCAAACACTTTCCCATTGAGCTTGAAGACACATTACTGGAGTTCAACAAGCGGCGGAAGAGGAAAAAGGCGAAGGAGGCTAAACGTGTTGCTTTAAATACCGAGACCCAGAAATCAGGCCCGGTCTTTTCAGAAGCGGGTTGGTATATCTATATTTGTTTCGCATATACGTTATAAATAGAGGATCTTACATGAGTGACTGTGTATTATTGATTTTAATAAACGACGTGATAGTTTCACTTTAATGTTGTCAATTTATCTTTAATACGGCGGCAATTTATAAGAGAAATTGTTGTTTACATGACGTCGCTACGTTACGCGGTTTCAACTGTGTCTATCTTTGCCAAAAGTTTCTTACTCATTGACGGGGAAAATAAATAAACTTACCATTATTGAAAGCTGAAAAAAAAAGTTTCTTACTTTTGATGGAGAATCGAGTACAGTTTTCGGGAAAATGCTATTGGCGACGATATCGTTCACTTGCATCGTTCTTCACTATTTTGTACAATTGCTCATTGTTCAGCTTCCAGTTATGACAAAGAATTGTTCACCGACAAAATATAGAACTATCCGCAAAATCATAATGAGTTTAATTGATGTGTTTACCGAAATATCGCATAATTATGCAAATGATATCGTACACTTGTATATGCAACGAAGATATCGAACACTGGTGGGGCGTATGCAACGCAAGTTATTAAACATTGGCTGCATTTTCAGAAATTATTCTCGGAGGGTTAAGGGATGATGTGTTTAAGATTGCGGCTTATTAGTCTAAAACATTGTCTTATTTATATTGTATATGTGGAGAAACTTTTGTACAAACCACTTACCGGCGGATTCGAACCCGCACCTAGGGCACCAACTTCGACACAGCGCCTCGCACAATAGCCGGCGCCTTAGACCACTCGACCACCTAGCCAACCTAAAAATATTGGTTTCTGTGGACGGGCCATACTAAAGTCGTACTAATAAACGTGTCGGATATCTACGTGCCTTTCCGTCAAATAACGACAACCATAGCGTATCATTTATACGATAGAGGATTCTCTTTACATGCTTATAACCTCAGGTATATATACAACATTTTACCATAGAAAGACGCCAGATCATACTGATACACTGAATTTAGATATATTATTTGTGAGAGAATTAAATTCAGAATAACGAACTTTCTGTAACGTGGGATCTATAAGATACAATACTTGTATCTTATAACGAACTTTCTGTAACGTGGGATCTATAAGATACAATACTTGTATCTTATAGATCCCACGTTACAGAAAGTTCGTTATTGTATCTTATAGATCCCACGTTACAGAAAGTTCGTTATTCGTGGGATCTATAAGATACAAGATACTGGTATCCTATAGATCCCACGTAACAGAAAGTTCGTTATTCTAGATACAAGATACTTGTATCTTATAGATCCCACGTTACAGAAAGTTCGTTATTCTGAATACTTGTATCTTATAGATCCCACGTTACAGAAAGTTCGTTATTCTGAATTTAATTAAATGTACTAAAATGGCTCTATAACAAACGACATGAAAGGATACCTTACGACATCAGGTGGTACTTCCGGTAAGCTCCAAGGCAACCCGAAACTACACAAGCAAGGCATGCCACTACGGACGATAGTAAATGGAAGAAGCCATCCTACAGAACAAAGCCCCTCTTGCTTATTTCCGGTTTGTGGATGACGTCTGGGGATTATGGACGCACGATATAGAGTCACTGCGTGACTTCCATTCATTAGGCAACCAAATACACTCAAGGATCAAGCTGGAGCTCAGATTTTCTACTGATCACCTTGAGTTCCTAGACGTTCACACCAGCATCATTAATGGGGTAATCAGTACTGATCTCTTCACCAAGCCTACAGACAAGCACTTATACCTCCACAAAGAATCATCACACCCTGAGTCTACGAAGAAGGCCATACCATATGGCCTTGGAGTCTGGGTAAAGCGTATATTCTCCGATGAAGGACGGTACCAAACACGCAGGAGTGAAATTAGAGCTCAGCTACAAAGACGGGGATATGCTGGAAGCTTCATGGAGGGAGAGCTTAAGAAGGTCGATAACAAACAGCGGGAAGATCTTCTTCAATATAACAGCGATAAGCAAGCATCTAAGCGGGTGCCACTAGTATTGACTTTCTCCCGAGGTCTAACTAACGTGGGTGGAATTCTGAGAAATCACATGAAAAAGCTATACACATCGGACAAAATGAGAGCAATTTTCCCTCAGCCACCGATAATTGCTTTTAAGAGGGACTGTAATATTCAGGACAAACTTGTCCATAAAAAACGCAATAAGCAGTTTTTTAGTAAAAACAACACAAGCACAACACCATGTCGAGCGAAACGCTGCGCCCTGTGCCCGCACATGATGGAAGCAGATAAGTTCCAGGGCAACGACGGAAACGTATACAACGTCCGTAACTATATAGACTGTAAGACTACCAACGTTGTACATGCAGTATTTTGCAAGACCTGCAATAACTACATTTATGTTGGAGAGACGGGAGAAACACTATATCAACGCCATCTACTAAATTTATCCAGAATCAGGACCAAGCATGACGACCCGGTAGCTGCCCATTTTTATAGTGAATGCCATAGCGTTAATGACTTTATGGTGATGGACCTCGAAAAACTGCATGGGAAAAATATTTACCGAAAAACAGTCGAGTGCTTATGGAAGAATAAGATCAGCACTTATCAATACCAAGGAATATATATATATATAGTTTTACATCGAAATAATGAACTGGTCAAGTAGATAAAACACTTTTGAAATCCAACAAGAAGGACTTGGTTGATATCCGTCCGTTTACATTATAATGATGAAATACTAGAAAAGTAGATTAGGGTCATTTCATTTCTATTGAAATTATGATTTATTTTACTGGTTTATATTTCGAGAACGAGCCTCAGTTCACTTTCCCTAACAATTATTGATTCGAAACCAGCGAACTTGGATGTCAGTCAAAACGTCCCAAAGTCGAAACATTCCCTGATCAATACGTTCCCAAATTGGCCAGGGCAAAACGTAATTTTTCTGTATTTGCACATAGTCAAAACGTCCCCGAAAACAGCAAATATTAAACAATTACAGATGCAATGATTAAGTTAATTTGTTTTAGCGGCTGTGTTATGATATTTTTACGGGTTTAAAGGTATTTATATATTTTTATAATTTTAATAATGCCATTTTATTTGGCAAATAGTGAATGTATTTTTTGATTTTCTATTATTATTTAATTGGTCAAATAATTGACTAAGGGACGTTTTGACAGTAATTATTATTGTATTTATACAAGTGTTTGATTGTAGCCAAGTATATTAAAAATAACTTAAGAAGGGCAAATTATTAGGAGAGAAGAAAATTGTCTATTTTATTTTTATTTCAAATTTGTATAGCATAACAAAAATCAATAGCAACTCCTATATGTGTTCTATTTTCATATAAGTTTACAATTAACAGTTCTGATTTCACACGAGTGAAAAACATGTTGGTTGTAGTTGCTGCTGCAGCTACTGCTGTTTTTGTTATTGTCCGTTAAAGCGTTTCATCGGGTCGTTAATTACGGCTTGTGATTCTTTGTCTGTAGACCACGGACAAGAGGCTTGTAGATGTTCATTAAACACTTGACTTCATGAAAAAAGTCAATAATTCAATTAAAAATTCACAGAATCAACACAGTTTAAAAATGAGTACGAGTTCATTTATAAATAAATAGAAATAAACATGGGGATCTTTTGACTAGGGGACTATGATATAAATAGGGTGAGACGTTTTGACCAAAAAAGAGGGACGTTTTGACCAATTTGAGGACGTTTTGACCAGGGGACGTTTTGGCTAGGAGATGCTTTTTCTGTAATTATGGACGTTATATACGTGACGACTTCGACCTACAGTATTGGCCGTGTTATTGATCAGCCAGGTAAGCATTTTGTTGTTATTCTTATAACAATCATTTAATAACTAAAAACTTTGGATAATTGAAAACAGTGTACTGAGGCTCGTTCTAAAAATATAAACATTAAAATACATCATAATTTAAATAGAAATGAACTGACCTTAATCTACTTTTTTAGTATTTCGTCATTATAATGTAACAGAACGGGTATCAACAAAGACCTTATTCAAAATTGATATCTACTTGACCAGCTCATTATTTTGATGTAAAACTAAAAAAAAAAAGAATCGGACAATTAATGTTTTATAGACTAAAAAGTATGTGTCGCAAACTAAAACACAGCATCATCTTGACCTCCGAGAATAATGTTCTGAAAGTGCAGCCAATGTTTAATATCTTCGTTGCATACGCCCCACCAGTGTTCGATATCTTCGTTGCATATACAAGTGTACGATATCATTTGCATAATTATGCGATATTTCGGTAAACACATCAATTAAACTCATTATGATTTTGCGGATAGTTCTATGTTATGTCGGTGAACAATTCTTTGTCATAACTGGAAGCTGAACAATGAGCAATTGTACAACATAGTGAAGAACGATGCAAGTGAACGATATCGTCGCCAATAGCATTTTCCCGAAAACTGTACTCGATTCTCCATCAAAAGTAAGAAACTTTTGGCAAAGATAGACACAGCAGCATAAAGCGATTTTGATGGCGTCTTTTTTGCGCTATATGTTATTAGATTCCGTTCCGTGGTTAGAAAGTAATCAAACAAAACGTACCTCGAAGCGGGCTGATTTTCTTCCCTTTCCGCCATTTTGAAACCACGTGATCCCCCACCCTGATTTCGTTGACTTTCAATGAAAATATGACACATTTATACAGTTAAGTATATAGTTCTTTTATAGCAATCATTACTATCGCATGTTTACATTGACAATAGAAGGAAACCCGTGTTGCGGTATAGCTTTATTTGAGTATACTTCCATAACTGCACGTGATTTTCATAATCCTTGATTTGAAAGTATGTTTCAATAAGTTTTTCAAAGAGTTCAGAATATGAGCATACGCATGGAGTGCCGGGCGCTCGTGTGTTCAAGGTCTCGGGTCAATGTCATGTACGTGTGTGTCTTGCACCTAATTCGGGTTCACATGTTTAATGTCACCGGACAAGGACATGTACTGTGCACGTGTGTACATCTCAGATTTACAACTGTCCCCAGTCACGGCTGGTAATCAGTGGAGCTACCTCCGTTTGGAGGTATATGCAAAAGTGCTCCATCGCCATTTCCGAGGTAGTTCCAGCACCAAAAATGCAGGTAAACAAGGTGGATATGCTTTGCTATTTCTTCGTTATTTACTTTATTTGCCTTGATATGAAAAATCGGAGAATGCAGTTCCGTGTAGTTATGAACTTCTATGCTTTATGTGTTAAATTGTCACCTACATATGCTTATCGAAATTTGATTTTGAGAATGTGTATATGTGCAACATTTCTAGAGTTTTAAGTGACACATTTTAAAAAATGTCCTTGCTATATATTCATCCTACTGCACCCTCTTTCGAGAATAATAGTAGCTAAGTTGCACTTTGAACATTAAATTGCAATTGATAATAATTAATTTTCATGCTAGAATATAAATGCGTTAATGCACAAAAATGGTTATTTTAAAATTAATTATTTACTTAATTAAAATAATTAAATAATAAACTAGTGCAATTATTTTCCAATTGATAATTGTTCTCTATATATGTTTTAATAAAAAAATTATGAAAGTACCTGATTAAATGCCTTAATTTGTGCTTAAAATGTATACTGTATCGAACAGGTTTTCATTGTCACAGACTGGCATATTACCAAGTCAAAAGCTTCATTGTCACAGACTGGCATATTACCAAGTCAAAAGCTTCATTGTCACAGACTGGCATATTACCAAGTCAAAAGCTGTAAACAGTGTGAGATAAACATTGCACGGGGAGAATATTTTTTTTGGAGAATGAAAAAAACACCAACAGGATCCGTCACTAACATATTTACGTTCATGCTTTTGTGAACGTTTAGAATGTAAGTTCCTAGACTAATGTCATAACCGATTTACGCGATGTGTCACTCATTTTATAGTTAGATGATTTCAAGGTGAATGACACTGTTTCAGTTATTTTTTTTGAAATCTGAGGGGAAAAAAGAGACCAATTTCAAAGTGTGAAATATCACTTTTTTCACTTATCACCATTTCTTAAAAATCCTTTGAGTTTGATTGGTTGAGCCAAGGTGAACCATACCCTGATGATTTTACCCGCCGACGACCGGTTATATGAAAATCCAACTGAAAAATGAAATCACAATTGCCAACAGCTGAAGAGACTAACCCGATTTAACATTATTTGTCTATGAATTCCACCGTATGCTGTTTTTATCAGGGTGTACCCTGGTTTAATTTAATTCCAGTATTTGTCCAGCCGCGAAAACAGATGAGACATTTACAAATCCGTCCATTCAACTTTTCTTTCGTAAATTCAAATTAAACATGGAATATTTATCAGTCATAACGTTTAAAGGGTATGTCTGAATGCTTCTTTGATTCGACATAAGCTAATGTTTCGTCAATCTTTCATCGAACAGGAAAAAAGGCCTGGTCCGAGTAGGGCCTAAAGGTCACATTGGTTTTCCCATAGGCCTGCATTATAGCCTTTAGGGCTACCCTGATTTCCCTATATCTCGTAGCCATATATGGCACCCCATGCCTGAAACTTACATGCAAGTGACATTTAATGAAGAATAGCAAATCCAATGAAAAGTTAGTCGCGTGTTGTTGTGGTTTTCAATTTAGATGAATTATTTAAATCGGCAAATTTTAACTGAAATGTTAATTTATGAATATATAATAGTATATGACGAGGTACAAACATAATAGTAAATATAATAATGCTATTTGTTAACATAATAATTGAAAAACGTTGATTTCAAATATGTGCCGTGTTGTACTGTCGTTCTTTTAGATGGCGTTCCGTTGGCGATGTTATCAAGCGTGAGGCAACGCTTAAGATTAAAAAAACCCGAGGCATCAAAAATAGATATTGTTGTCCCAAAAATAATAGAACAGGTAACTATGGCAACTGCGTTTACGTTCGTATCAGGGTAAGAACCCAACACATGGCACCAGCAAATTATGTTAATCATTTGAAAAATATTGTTTGAAACTATCACGGAATAAATTTGATTGGTTCCTACCATTTACGTCATACGCGAACTACATTTGGTAGTTTATAATGTATTTGTTTGTATGATGTTTTACGCCATTTTCAACACATGTAAGGTTATATAATTATGACGGTCGATTTTTTTTGTGGTCGAAGCAGACTACCCACTTTTCCTGGGTAGAACCAGTACAATATACACCTCCCGCCATCCGTAAGAATCGACACTTCCTCACTTATAATGTAAACGAGCTACTAAATATGCCTACTTCCTCGGAAGAACAATGACAAACACATGGCTTCATGATTTATTCCTCATAATCAGTAATCATATTGTTCCAACCTTTAATATAATAATAACATGTTCGTCTGCTTGTTCCTTATTACAGACTTGCGAAGAAGACAGGCGTAAATGGGTCATTGATCGGTTCAGACGTCTGGTGCGTAAACTTATTCACGTGCGCGTTCTTCTTAACTCATCCATGGTACGGATGAAAGAGAAAGAGAAATCTAAGGAGTTTAAGGTGAGGATATAAATTTAAATAAAACTGTTTTAAGATATAAATGTTCATGTCCATGAAAACGTTGTCGTCCATTATCTATATTATCACATTTATGTATGTTCGTTCATTCACACAGTGTATTGATATCTTCCAAAGGCTTTACCTTGGGATATCAGTCTTTTTCTAGAAGAAACCAATATTTCGAAAATGTTCAAGTTCATTATAAAAATGCAATACAGTATCAATCACAATATAGTGTTATCCCTATGTTGTCCAGGTATTATTAACCCTGGGCCCGTATTCATCAAGCAACTTGAGCAGATTTGTTTATTTTGTTTGTATTTTTTACGTCATTTTCAACACATGTAAGGTTGTATATGACGGTGGATTGTTTTGTGGTGGAGGCAGACCACCCACTTTTCCTGAGTAGAACCAGTACTGTACACCTCTTGTCATTTGTAAGGACCCACACTTCCTCACAAGTCGAGCTCCCAGTTGGATAACTTAAGTAGAAAATATTACTTAGTCTATAATTTAAGATGTAATTCCTTATTAACCTCTCAGCGACACTACAGAGCATATATTTTAAGAGAAATGTTTATTTGTGTCTTTTATTAATCCATAGCATTATTAAAAATATAAGGAAGATGGCGTAATACCATAAAAAAAAAAATCTTTCAAAAATTGATGTTTTTATTTGAAGTAGCTATCCCGCCAGCAACAGCCAACTTTTACGTTTCTAAACCTACACCGTTTCTAAACCTACTGACGACGAGGTATATATATAACTTACAAGTTTTGAGAGTCCAGACTCTTTAAACACAACATAAACGATTTTAACCAGCTAGGCCAAACCCCGAAACTGGAGCGTCGAATTGAGAGTTACCAACTCAATACTCATTTTATGCATATTCAATCACGGATATTTTTAGAACCCGTGGATAACTCTTTATTTTTAATCGGCACATATATACATTATTATATGACCTGAACACACGGATAGAGTTTTGATACACGGTTTTATAGTGTAATGTGGCCGTTATTTGGCGGGTTAGTTTCTTTAACTTAAGATATTGCTAAGATGCTGCGCCTCATTAATGGGACATGTACATTCAGTCCTTTTTAGTTCGGTTGCAAGCTCAAGCCATCCGTTGCAGGTTATTAATGCTGAGTTCTACATAAAGCAGAACGCAGACATAACAATGCTTTATGAATACGAACCCTGGGCCGCCTTGGTTTATTAAACAGCTTTGATAAGTCTCAGATTTTAAATTTAACCTAAGCATTTAATGTAGACAATTATGTGTGCGCGTAGTGCCGAAATATCACATGTATAAGAAAATGAAAGCACGTTTATTTGAAAAGTGTATTTTATAGTGAAGTATTTGTGAAATTGATTTACGATCAAAATGGTCGTCAGTTGTTTCATAAAACGGGGCCCTGGTGCGTAACCTAAGTTGGCTCATAGTGCTGTGATATTATTCAGACGTTTGGTATATAAGGGGTATTTTTAGTCCCATACAGTACGTTTAGAAACTTTAAAAAATAAAATACCCTTATTTGTCAGTTTTAAATCGAACCCCTAGTCCCACACGAAAAACCCGATGCACTCCCCATTACGTGGTCCGAGTATTAACTTTTATACCCCATCCAACCCCTTCTCCAAGAAGCGAAAACCGGGTTTGCTGGGTTATGAAATAAAACCTTAATTTCGGCTTAAACAGTTTTCATATTTTAAAGTTAAAACATTTAATAGATCATTTTAAACAGGTTGTCGCATTTTTTCAGTAGAAGAAGTTTTTAAACATATTTTAAATATTTTAAATATCCATTATAAAATTCTGCTAATCTTGCCCATCGCTTAATGGAATTAAGGCCTGACCACGTAATGCTTTATGAAGGTGTTCATAGATACCTAATACACATACATATACGTGCAGAGCATGTGACTAAACTATTTCAGAGGTTATCGGCCGTGCAATCAGACGCTGAGAGAAAAGAAAACAAAATGATTTGTCAATGTCGGTAAGTCGGATCAAGATGTATTTCAGCTTTGTATTTCAGAGATATGACCATGGAAATGAGCTGTCGTTCGACGTTGGACTGTACAAAAAATCCGTATCATATGGGGGCCTGTCGAACAGAGCAAGGAGGTCACTTAGTAAAAGTACAAATGAGCGAACTGAGGAGGACGACAAGGTCCTCATGGTAAGGCTGACCGTATCCTTTGTGATTTACATGACGGTATCCTTTGTGATTAATTAGTTACACGTATGTATGGGGTCTAACAATCTTTCAGTGATATCACGGCGGTGTCTACTTGCAGCAGATATATGCTCAACTTTATAGTGTTGCCATACTGGAATACCACGCCTAGACACATGAAATCATACCCCACCGCCGACAACTCATAGAACTACTCTTTATATGATGAATGTCAGGCAAGGGAGCTACTAGTATTATTTTTATGAAGTCTTTGGCAATACGCGACTGAGGATTGAACCCGCGACCTGGGAAGTACTCATTATCGGGATCTTTCTTTGTGATGAAGTTAGGAACGATATGTTGCGAAGAAACTTGTTGTATAGGTAACTTATATGTAAGTGAAGCTTGGTATTAAAATGAGGTCACTGGGTCAAGGTCTAAAAATAGAAAAATGGTATCCGCTCAAGAACTTAAGTTAGGAATGAGACATTGAAACGAAACTTGATGTGTAGGTTGCGTGTATGAAAAAGGAGCTTGATATTGCATTTGATGTCACTTGGATCAAGGTCACTGTTTCTTAAAATAGAAAAAAATGTATCCGCTCAATAACTTTTGTTAGGAATGAAATATTGCGAAGAAACTTGCTGTGTAGTTAGCTTATATGGAAAGGAAGTTTGTGATTGCATTTGAGGTCACTGGGGGTCAAGGTCAGTGTATCTAAAAATAGAAAGTTGCTTTATAGGCGATAAATTTAGTTAGGAATCAGATATTGAAACCAAACTTGGTGTGTAGGTATCTAATATGGAAAGAAAGCTTGGGATTGCATTTAAGATCATTGGAGTTAAGGTAAAAATTGCTCTTTTACTAAACACACAAAACAAATGTTTGTTGTTGTTTTTCACTGTTTGCGAAGGTCATTGTGTGAGAGAATCAGTGCCATTTTGACCCTCTTGTTTCTTACGTATAATCGGGGTTTTATATTGTAATTTATAAAAAAAACTGGAATAACTTTGGAAGTATTCACTGTCGGGCACTTTTCTTTGCGATGAAGTAGACGCTCGATGTGTGATCTACTGTATGTCATATTGAATTATAGTTAGTTTTGTAATGATATATAAGTAATGACACCTAAACAGTCATTTAACTGTTTCTACTAGTATTTCAACAAAAATGCTTCGTTTGTCTGTTCATTTACTCAACATGAATAGTTTCCTTACAGATACAGACTCCTTCGAAATATTTTACAATGCGTATAATAAACTAACTTCTGTGTATACATTTATATTTTATGAAGGTTTTGTATAGAAAATGGTAAGTATTGTTTTATTATAGATTGACGAGTTTTTGTATTGCTGTTATGTTTGGTTTTGGTATAAAAAGTTGTATTCTTTAAAGTCTACATATTATAACATTTGTCCCGCCAATATGTTCGAACAAGTTGTAATTGAATTTTAAAATGCAAAAATACAAAACGCTTAATGGCTGTTGATGCGTTAAATTCATTCACCTTAAAAATGGTCGCCAGTGTTTTGTCTAGCAAACCATTTGATTCAGTGAGTTATTTTATGCATCTCCTTGAACTGTCCATTTGGAAATAGTACGCTTACCCTGCTTGTTTGATCTGGCATACCAAGACGGCAGAATCCACCTAATTTTAATTAGTTTGAATTTTATATTTACTTAACAAAATAGAGACACTTAACAGTTTACTTTCACAAAGTCATAACAGTATAAGTGAAAACAAGTTTGTCCATTGCCTGCCTGCTTTTAAAGCGTGTCTGAATATGTATAGGGAAAGAGCTGAGACGAAATACTTGCGTTTTAAATTCCATTAGTATGGTGCCTATAACGTATTTGCTCTTGTTGCTTTGGCGTCTGCCTTTTTGCTTTGTGGCTTTCAATTGGTTTTTTTATAATCATATATACACGATCATCTTTGTGTTTTACTTATATTGGCTCGTAATTCTGCCTAGTTTATTAGCTCAGTGAATAAAGCCATGGCTGTAGAGTTACAGATCTCTAGCTGCCGTGCGTGGGTTCGCCCCCTGGCGGCTGTGTAGAGTTACAGACCTCTAGCTGCCGTGCGTGGTTCGCCCCCTTGCGGCGGCATGGATTAAGTTCATCTGTCATATCAACTTCCTCTGATGTTTCCCCCGTGCGGTTACCGGGGTAGAATACAACCACTGCAAATCCCGCTAGAGGCATAGGGGTAGGACCCAAACTTCATGTTCATTTTGTCTTTTTTTTAATTATGCTCATTCAAGATTTTCTTCATGACACCGCATATGCAAATGTGGAAACGTGGCTCCATCGTAAATGGAGTGTCTGCAATATAATTTGCAGCAACTCTGCAGTTCTGCAGGTTAGAAGGTTCTAGGCCCATTCTCCATATTTATCTAGATGTAAATTGAGGATGAACCTGACATGTTCATCCCTGTTTGGCGCCATATAACATGTCTTGTGTTGGTGCGCCGTCAAACCCCAATTCAGTTCAACTCAATTCAATTCCTCTGATGTTGCTGTCCCATGATACACCAATATGATACATGACTATTAGTGAAAACAATACAATTACAATACAGTTGATAGTCGTACCACCACCACTTGCAAATAAACATCCAAGCTGTAGTTCCTATTCTAAAAAGCAATTCCTCTTTTTTGTTATTGGGCCCATTTCTATTCGATTTCGATATTGTATGTATACTGAAAGGAAAAAGAAACGCGACATGGGAATTTCCGCTATATATTGTATGTACGATATTCTGCTATTAATCGAATGGTACATGGTAACGTAAGATCTTTCCTTTCGGAAAAAAGACTAAAACGAACGTAACACAGCATATTGTATTCCTGCAAAGTTTCATTATTGACAGAGTACGCGGTTGGCGCAAACTTACGACGTAAAAGTTTGCAAACTCTTTACGTTAAATACAGTTCTGAACTGGCTCAATTTTTCAAAGAACTGAATGTAGTATTGAATGTTTTTTAATGGCCCATCAACACAATATAGGTTATTTAGAGCCGCCCCAGAGAGACGGGAAGGATACATACGAATCCGAGAACCGTGCCCTACTCTTATTATCGAATAGATTCCTATGGTTCTTTAACGTGCTCGGAGGATAGACCGATACACGGGACCGCCCGGTTTACGTCCCCATCCGACGGACGAGGCTAAGGGAAAGTGTTTTGCCCAAGAACACACCGACGAAACTCAGTGGCACCACGGAGGATTGAACCCGGGGCCTCCGGTTACAAATCCGCCGCGCTACCGACATTTATTACAACGTATACTGTGATTAAAACGTCTACAACATCACAGTTGTGTCCTTTCTCTAACTAACTGCAATTTTTTTTTCACAAAACATCTTGGGATTTCCTTGGAATATATATGGAATTAAGTGTTCAAGATATTCAATATATAGCGGAAATTCCCGTGTCGCGTTTCTTTTTCCTTTCAGTATATAAGAAGTGTACTCCTAGGTTTTAATGCATTATTGAGTAGTCTATTCTATTCTATTCTGTTCGCTCTATTGCAGAGAAGCGCGAAGGACTGTAACACAGTCTAATTATTGAAGGACATTTTCCAACTTTCGAATCCATGCATATACGTTATGAGCAACTGTCAAATAGCAGTACCCTTGATCAGTTATTTAAAAAAAAAAAATCTTACATGCCTTGAACCCACCATTTCCGGTGATTTTTCAAGCGGAAAGCTATTTTCTATACGAACATTACACTGCAGCATTACCCATGTAGCAGGCGGCCCATCTGCAATAAAACCGCTTATTTTTCGAGTTGAAAGCATTTTTTAGTAGAAGTGTTTTATTAATACCATGTCAGATAACACCGTAGGGCCGGATGCCATTGCCATTCATGCCACTTAAGGTCATAAAGTTGGTCAATGAACGATTGAGAAAGACCCCCCCCCCACACACACACACGCGCGCACGCACGCACAGTATCAGTTGATAGTTCAACCCAACCCCCTCTAACACCAATGAGTTTTAGAAGGGTGGGTTGGGATGGGGTGGTGAACTGTGAATTGATGTACATGTAATTTTAAAGTAAACAAGTAAAAACATTTTATAATTGGGTTGATGGTTGGTTGGTAGGGCGATGATTGAGGTTGGCAGTTACATAATCCACTATAATTACGGCGCAAGAATAAACAAAACTAACAACACAGAAATATGCGAGCAGCACGTTTATTTATCGAACAAGGTGTTGGTCAAATTAATATAAAGGCCACCGCTTTATTCTATTTTTTGGAATTAACGGAAGATAGATAGAATAACACAGGAATTAAAAAGCCACAAAAGGTGCAAAACATTTGGAATTTACACGAATAATATTACGTGATCATAGTTTCGTACTGCATGGCCCGGATTTAAACGATAAAGTGGTCACAATTTAAAAATAAATTTAAAAAAAAAAGAAAAGATTACAATCTTTAAACATAAAATACTTGACCTTGTATTTCCCGCAGATCAGCTGTTCTTATAATCTTCCGCAGACCAGCTGTTCTTGTCTTTTCCGCAGACCAGATATGTTTGCCTTCTGCCATTTAAAAACCTTTGGTATTTTATCTCACAAGGAACTGTGATGTTAACCACGATTTGGACCTTATGTAAAATAGTGATAGTGATCATGCTCAGATTAGTGTATTTAGCAAATATTGCTTTCTTCCTCGATTCTGTGCTTACTGTGAATGTATCGTATGCTTATGTAATCATGATGTTACACATTAAGCAATTGACGATGAGTTAATATCACGGCAAATTATAAATACATATTTCGACAATGTATGTTATATTTATTTAGTGTGAAACGGCATTTTTCAGTACAATCAGTACTTTTAATAAATTATCAGCATGCCGATATATGACGATCTCGTCAAACATGTATTTTTAAATTAAGTTTGAAATCAAATTGTTGACATGAAAATACTGAGATTTACTTTTTCAAGTTATAACGCAACATATTATAACGTAATTTCTGTTTTATAGTACTTGTGGAGCTTTGATTTTATTTTTTATTAATCATAATTTTACTATGCTTGATATAGATGCAGTTCCATATGTATAACCATTCTGCTAAACTTGCCAATTTTAGTTATACTGAATGTTATCTTGATCTCAAAACCATAGTTATCAGTCATTATATGCATACAACTATAGAATAAAGATGTTTGTACTTATTTGACCTTTGACCTCCATTTAAGTACTGTACATTTGACATTATGTAATGTATTTTAGTTCTTATACAGTATCCAACTATTTTAAAACGGTTATATACATAAATACCTGGATAGATAGTGATAATATCCTCTTATTATGGTTAAAATAGTTATTTGACCTAGTTTTTTACCCCCAGGAACAAAAACCAAGCTGGCATAAACTCCCATCGTGATTGGACTCCTATAAAGACTTAAATAAGCATGGATACCAAATCTACTCAAAAATAACATCAACAATTTTTTTGGGGGGCCCTTGGACTGCCTACTAATACTTGAGTTGAGGTTGCAGCAAATCATTAATAAGTATGTGACATTTAAACATTGAGGTCAGTGGGGAAATAAATTGGTGATTGTTATAGACAGAAAATGAAAAAAAAATAAGGTAGAAACACATAACACAAAACATGCATACCTTCATAACATGTTGGAAAGTGATTACATTATACAAATATATTATAGTATAAAACCCTTAGACTGGATTGTTTAATAAAACATTTTTTTTATCAAATGCTCTTTTGATGTATTTAGTCGACTGTGATAGTCCTTTTTTATTGTCAGATTTCATTAATTCACAGAATATAAAACTTGGATATTTTAATAATATTTTTTTTATAACACTAAGTAAGTAAATTGTTTATTTTAGTGGCTTGTTTACAAGTATCAACATAATATTCAGATATATAACATGGATAACATGGATATTACACCCGGTCCAATGGACCTACAAGTCACCTTTACAAACTTTTCATATAATAGACGTGATATACTAAAGATATATACACAAATATTGTTTATAAAATCTACGCTCTGGATATCATAATCATATCAATTTAAGTTAAACAAAATGCAAGAATATGAGACACAAGTATAATAACTATAGATGGCAGTGAGATTAAATGTCAGGTCATACTACTTCTTATGTTCATTGTGCGTGTCATGTCATTACAGGATATCATGCAGCGACTCCCTATTTTCGACAAATACCCCAACACTGTGAAAAAGGCGTTGGCGCATTTACTGTGGTACGACTGCTTCACTGCAGGCCGCGTTATTGTGAAGCAGGGAGACCCGGGAAGCCGGATGTACTTTGTTGTTTCCGGAGAAGTCGAGCTTAAAAGGACAGTCATACTAGAATCAGGTATGTTGATAATCTGTGTTTTGTACCACCAACAAATTTCCTACGAAGCTTAGAGTATGGACAGACATAGACACAAACCAATTAAAATCATGTTCAGCTATACATTAAAGGTACTAAACGATTTGATAACGACTGGAGACTATATACACTATTAAGACACCCGCTCGGGCAGGACCCTACAACCACAGCATCCTTCATTCCTTCTTGTTTAATCTTTCCTGGAACTGTATTATATTAACTCATCTCCTTTGTTTCTTCTTTTGTTCACCTAAAAATGTATTTGAATAGTTTATGTTCATTCAACTGCCATCTTGTTAACTGTTAATTACAATACCGTTGGGAACGGCCTTCTTTAATGTTGGAAGACTTGTGGCCCAACTCTTTTTTGCTTGTATATAGAAGAAAAGCAATACAATATGTTTAAAATAAAGTACAGTTAATCAATTAAAAGACAACAATAAACTTTAAAAAAAATCATAGCATTTCTGGTTTATATACCGAAGGATGTCCGTCGAAGTGGAACTATTTCACCCGTGCATTTAAAGGGTTTGTGGCTTTAAGATAAGAATACATTATACTGAACAGTAGTATCTGCGGTGATATCATTTATATAAAAATGACTCAATTGTATTACTAAATAGCGTTACTTACTATATGCCATTTGCAAAACTTCTATTTCTAGGTGTAGAAAGAAGCTACCACATCAAAACAGTGTTGGCCGGTTCGACATTTGGTGAGCTAGCCCTGATCCGTGACATGAGGCGTGAATTGTCTGCCGTCTGCAGTGGTAAGCATCAGAAACCTCGAGCCTCGAGATTTTAGAAAACCAGACCCATATTCAAAATAATACATATAGATTTAGTTTGTCACAACTCTGTTGATATTGATGAGGCCTTCCCATGGCTTCTTGTGGATCTGGGGATCATGGCTACTTATGTTTAGGGATCTGGAGGAACATTGGCAATAACTTTAAGCATCCATGGCTAAAAGGCCTAAATTTAGGGATCTAGGACAAACTATATACTTCTGGGGATCTAGGGAACAATGGTCATTGCTTTAAGGTATCCATTGAACAAGGAGCCCCAACCCCTGCCTTATGGCAGAGCCTCATTGATTGATCGCAATACGTATTTATATTTGAACAATTTATGTGTGTCGGTGGCAGATTTATAAAGACAATATTTCGGTAAATTAAATTGATTCAAAACGAACTTTGACGCAAAATGAATCGTCCACGTGCTGTCTGTCAATCAATAGTATCAATATTTTGCATTGCAAATATCAATATTATGTACATATCAATAATTTGCAAATGTAAATATCAATATTTTGCGCGCATTGTACATATCATTATTTTATACGTATCAGTATTTTGCATTTTAAATTGCATTGTAAATATCAATATTGTGTACATAAATATCAATATTTTGTAGATATCAATATTTTGCATTGTAAATATAGAGGATCTTACATGAGTGACTGTGTATTATTGATTTTAATAAACGAGATGGATAAATGATAGGATACGAAGCTCTTGCCGAGTATCCTATCTTTTTATCCAACGAGTTTATTAAAGTCAATAACACACAGTCATGAATGAAAGATTCTGTTTATCATATAACCCACCTACGATGTGATAGTTTCACTTTAATGTTGTCAATTTTCCTTATATACGGCGGCAATTTGTAAGGCAAATCATGACGTCGTTTTGTTGTTTACACGACTTCGCTACGTTACGCGGTTGTAAATGCGTTCGCCTTACAAATAATGCGACACCCTAAACCAAATTTAACGTTACTAACGTTCATTCTATGAAGTAAGATTTCAAATAATGATAAATAATTAAGACGTCTGAACGTACCGTATGATATACCATGAAAACAATTGGTATTAACAGTTTTAACATATACAAACACGGTGATTCGGTCCTCATTTGCATCTGTAATACACTAGAAATAAGTCATGACTTTACTGCACTCCCAGACGCAATGTTATGTGATAAATCAGTATTTCGCATTGTCAATAAATTCATATGGTATCGGTATGTAAACTGATATCACACCGCACAGTTGGTACTTTGTAGTATTGTTAGTGAAATTTACTTTTATGAATGCAAAGCATTAACTCGTTTAATTTATAATACCTAAGTGGAAGGTAAAGTAGTTGTTCTGACAGGGTAACTAAAAAGACAGAGAGAGATTGTCTCAGCTCGTTGGTTATTTAAAAATCCCGATTGGCTACGCCAAAGTTGTTTTTGAGGGCATTTTCAATGCAAAATACTGCTGCATCAAACATTAGAAATAAAAATATATGTTTGTAGAATCTTTATATAAAAATAGCTTTAATGTGTTGGATAAGCGTAAAATAAGACACCCTGAGATATTTTTTTTGTTTTCTGCTCTCCCAGCAACAACCAGTAAATACATGGGAAAAGACTCATCAAAAAGTTATTTTGGCTATAAGATAGGTATTTCTCAACCGATTTTCAAAACGAATGTCTCTTTACTTACCACGAACAATTTCAGCACCAATGATATATAATTAATGTAAGTATTTTAAAATTGCTTATTTAATACTAAACACCCTTTGGCAGAAACATGCGTTGTAGCACCCCAAACAATAGTATAAACTCATTGTACTTGCATGCATATGGTAAGACAAGGATTTAAAATGCGAAAACACTTTAATTTAAAGATTGCCATGCTGTTAACATGTAAAACAGACTTAACAGTATCGTTAGGGTTGTTGTTCTTCATCTTTCTTTTCATCCCCTCACCATCATACCCCAACACCAACTCCATCACCCAACCCCACCCCCACAACCACCCCCAACCCCCAGCCCCACACACCATTTTCATTAGAATGTTTATTAGGACATGTTGTTTAATCTACTTATTAACATATTAATTTAAAAATCTTACAGAATGTTAAACATAATAATAACCTATGTAAAATTTGTTTTCAGGGACGTCTGAATTTCTTAGTTTGAGCAAAGATGAATTCAACCAAGCGTTACGGTGGAGATGGGAGAAGGTGTGCCATCTCCGATTCAGTTTTCTGCGATCTTCTGATTATTTTTCCAACTGGAACGACAAACAACTCCAAAAATGCGCCGAATCGTCCGAACTGAAGGATTATAGCGACAGTAGTGTAAGTTGAACACAACGGGGGACGTTTAATATTTTGAGAAAAAATAAGTTCTTGATAGATCTAGAACACTTTGTGCACACCCATCGCATTGGTGCCGATTTTTTGTGAGTGGGTACTATATCGGTGTCAACTAGTGGGTACTATATCGGTGTCAACTAGTGGGTACTATATCGGTGTCAACTAGTGGGTACTATATCGGTGACAACTAGTGGGTACTATATCGGTGACAACTAGTGGGTACTATATCGGTGACAACTAGTGGGTACTATATCGGTGACAACTAGTGGGTACTATATCGGTGACAACTAGTGGGTACTATATCGGTGACAACTAGTGGGTACTATATCGGTGACAACTAGTGGGTACTATATCGGTGACAACTAGTGGTTGTACTATATCGGTGTCAACTAGTGGTTGTACTATATCGGTGTCAACTAGTGGGTACTATATCGGTGACAGCTAGTGGTTGTACTATATCGGTGTCAACTAGTGGGTACTATATCGGTGACAGCTAGTGGGTACTATATCGGTGACAACTAGTGGTTGTACTATATCGGTGTCAACTAGTGGGTACTATATCGGTGACAACTAGTGGTTGTACTATATCGGTGTCAACTAGTGGGTACTATATCGGTGACAGCTAGTGGGTACTATATCGGTGACAACTAGTGGTTGTACTATATCGGTGTCAACTAGTGGTTGTACTATATCGGTGACAACTAGTGGGTACTATATCGGTGTCAACTAGTGGGTACTATATCGGTGTCAACTAGTGGGTACTATATCGGTGACAACTAGTGGGTACTATATCGGTGACAACTAGTGGCTGTACTATATCGGTGTCAACTAGTGGGTACTATACCGGTGACAACTAGTGGGTACTATATCGGTGACAACTAGTGGTTGTACTATATCGGTGTCAACTAGTGGTTGTACTATATCGGTGTCAACTAGTGGTTGTACTATATCGGTGACAACTAGTGGTTGTACTATATCGGTGTCAACTAGTGGTTGTACTATATCGGTGACAACTAGTGGGTACTATATCGGTGACAACTAGTGGTTGTACTATATCGGTGTCAACTAGTGGGTACTATATCGGTGTCAACTAGTGGTTGTACTATATCGGTGTCAACTAGTGGGTACTATATCGGTGACAACTAGTGGCTGTACTATATCGGTGACAACTAGTGGTTGTACTATATCGGTGTCAACTAGTGGGTACTATATCGGTGACAACTAGTGGGTACTATATCGGTGACAACTAGTGGGTACTATATCGGTGACAACTGACAGTTAGTTTAACTTGCTGTGCTTTATTTCAGACACCATATTATATAACCAACTGTACTTCATCACATACTGTTTTTTGTTTAAGTCGATGTGATTTATCACTGACAGTATAGTGTTTAACTCTGTTTGATTTATCACAAATAGTTTATTGTATAACAGTTTATTGTTTATCTCGCCGTTAATTATTACAAATGTTATATCGTATCACAGGCAGTATATCGTATAACAGTTTCTCGTATAACTTGCTGTGATTCATCACATATAGTTTATGTGTATAACTCTGTGTGATTTATCACATACAGTATATTGTATAACAGTTTCTTAATTAACTCGCTGTGATTTATCACAGAAAATTTATTTGTATAACATGCTGTGATTCATCACAGACAGTATATTGTTAAACTCGGTGTGATTTATCATAGACAGTATATTGTACAACTCTTTGTGAATTATCACAGACAGTATATGTTTAACTCTTTGTGATTTATCTCATACAGAAGATTGTTTAACTCGATGTGATTTATCAAAGACTGTATATTGTACAACTCGCTGTGATTTATCACAGACAGTATATGTTTAACTCGATGTGGTTTATCAGAGACAGTATATTGTATAACTCGATTGTTTAACTCGATGTGATTTATCACAGAGAAAATATTGTATAACTCGATGTGATTTATCACAGAGAATATATTGTATAACTCTATGTGATTTATCTGATTTATCACATAGAATATATTGTATAACTCGATGTGATTTAACACAGACACTATATTATATAACTTGAAGTAATTAATCACAGACAGGTTATTGTATAAATCGTTGTGATTTATCACAGGCAGTATATTGAATAACAGTTTCTCGTATAACTCGCTGTCATTTATCACAGATAGTTTATTTGTACAACTTGCTGTGATTTATCACAAGCAGTATATTGTTTAACTAGATGTGATTGATCACAGTATATTGTTAGCTCTACTGGCCGAAGGCCAGCAGAGCTTATGGGATGCCGAGTTGTCCGTCGTCCGTCCGTTGTCCGTCGTCCGTCGTCCGTCCGTCGTTAACTTTTGTCTCGATAAGACGATAGGGCCTTCATTTTTCATCTGATCTTTACCAAACTTTAAAAGGTTGTCAATATTAATGAAAGCTCGGATGAGTTCGAAAACCAGCCAGATCGGACAAGTAAGAGCGGAGTTATGGCCCTTGATTTAGTTAAAAATGCTACATTTTGCCTCGTTAATACGATAGGGGCTTCATTGTTCATCCGATCTTTACCAAACTTTATCAGATTGTTAATGTCGTTGAGAGCTCGAACAAGTTTGAAAACCAGCCTTATCGGACCAGTAACAGCGGAGTTATGGCCCTTGATTAGGTAAAAATGATATATTTTGCCTCGTTAAGACTATAGGGGCTTTATTGTTCAGCCGATCTTTACCAAACACTATCAGATTGTTAATATCAATGAAAGCTCGGACAAGTTCGAAAACCAGCCATATCGGACTAGTAACAGCGGAGTTATGGCCCTTTATTTAGTTCAAAATGCTATATTTTGCCTCGTTAAGACGATAGGGGCTTCATTGTTCCGATCCTTACCAAACTTTATCAGATTGTTAATATCAATGCAAGCTTGGACAAGTTCGAAAACCATTCATATCGGACCAGTATCAGCAGAGTTATGGCCCTTGATTTAGTTCAAAATGCTATATTTGTCTTGTTAAGACGGTAGGGCCTTCATTTTTCATCCGATCTTTACCAAGCTTTATTAGATTGTCAATGTCAATGAAAGCTCGGTCAGGTTCGAAAACTAGCCAGATCGGACCAGTAACAGCGAAGTTATGGCCCTTGATTTTGTTAAAAAATGCTATAATTTGCCTCGTCATACGATAGGGCCTTCATTTTGCATCTGATCTTTGCCAAACTTTACCAGATTTTATGACTATCTTTTTTATATTATTATTTATTTATTTTTATTTATTTTTTTTTTATTATTTTTTTTTTTTATTCATTTTTTTTTTTTTTTTTTTTTTTTTTTTTATTCATTTTTTTTTTTTTTTTTTAATGTTTTTTTTTATATTATTATTTATTATTTTTTTAATTTAATTTTTTTCTTTTTTTTTTTTTTTATTCATTTATTTTTTCTCATAATTTTTTTTTTTCGTTTTTTTTGTTTGAATTTTTTTTTTGATCTTTTTTGAATTTATTTTATTTTTTTTTTTTTTTTTATTGTCTCTACTGGCCAAGTTCGGACCAGTAATGGCAGAGTTATATAGCTCTTGATTTAGTTAAAAATGCTATATTTTGCCTCTTTAAGATGATAGTCACTCGCTTCATTGATGTTATAAGAGCCATATAAGCCAGTAGAGCGTCCACAGGCCCTCTTGGGCCTCTTGTTTAACTCAGTGTGATTTATCACAGACATATGTTGTATAACTCGATGTGATTTATCACATACTGTATATTGTTTAGCTCGATGTGATTTATCACAGCCAGAATATTGTTAACTCGATGATTTATGAAAGAGAATATATTGTATAACTAGATGTGATTGATCACAGTATATTGTTTAACTCGATGTGAATACTGTATAACTCGATGTGATTTATCACAGACAGTATATTGTTTAACTCGATGTGATTTATTACAGCCAGTATATTGGTTAACTCGATGTGATTGATGAAAGAGAATATATTGTAAAACTCTGTGGGATTTATCACAGAGAATATATTGTATAACTCGCTGTGATTTATCACAGACAGTATATTGTTTAATTCGATGTGATTTATCACAGACAGTATATTGTTTAACTCAGTGTGATTTATAAATCACACACAGTATATGGAAGAACTCTGTGTGATTTATCACAGACACTATAGTGTATAACAGTTTCTTGTTTAACTCGCTGTGTTTTATCACAGATTGTTTATTTGAATAACTCGATGTGATTTATCACAGACAGTATATTGTATTACAGTATCTTGTGTAACCCGCTGTGATTTATCACAGATAGTTTATTGTATAACTCGCTGTGATTAATCACAGACAGTATATTGTATAACTCGATGTGATTTATAACGGACAGTATAGTGTATAACAGCTTCTTGTTTAACTCGTTGTGATTTATCACAGATAGTTTATTGTCTAACTCGATGATATTTATCATAGACAGTATATTGTACAACTCGCTGTGATTTATCACAGACAGTATGGTGTATAACTTGATGTGATTTATCACAGACAGTATATTGCTTAACTCACTGTGATTTATCACAGACAGTATATTGAAAAACTCGATGTCAGTTATCGCATACAGTATATTGTATATAGAGGAAACGAGTTATGAATTATTTTTAATTTTAACAAGCCTTTTGGCGAGTTAAAATTAAAAATAATTCATAACTCGTTTCATAAATCTTATATGGAATGGGAACGAGTTTAAGATCCTATTTATCACATAACATTGCAATCAAATTAGTAAAAAATAATTCAGATGGACATAGAACCGCCACGACGTCAGACACACTTTAGCGCCAAAACGTCATAAAATATGTGACGTCGTAACGTCGCGTTTCACACATAACGTTGCGTATAAAAGAGTTCGTGTTTTACCTCTTTACAAAATAGCAGTTTACGCCAACTTTTTAACAAACCAATAACAATGTTTTGTATAACGTGCATTATTTTTATAAGCTGTCACAAATAATAAGTATATGACTCAGATCTGGGTGAATTTGTAATAAATAAAATAGTTTCAGTTAATAAACTTGCGTAGTGTTACAGGTTTAACTCAACCAATCAAAATCGTTCCAGGTTGTATTACACGTGTGTCATACAATTGAATATCAAATGGGTGTTCGACACTGCTAACAAGGGACGTTATGTGATAAAACAGTTTCTTGTTTAACTCGCTGTGATTTATCACAGAGAGTTTATTGTATAACTCACTGTGATTTGTCACCGACAGTTTATTGTATAACTCGCTGTGATTGATCACAGCGCAGACAGTATATTGTTTAACTCGATGTGGTTTATCATAAATAGTATACAGTATTGCTTATTTCGCTGTAACACGAACTTCATTCCACGTGAATTGTATCATATATTATATAATATTGTCAATCAAAACTATATTTTTGACTTAGGTTTTACCTAAATATATATCCGTATTTGCAGAATATTCTCTGCATAATCATTATCATACTTGCTGGGTTTTAAATGGTTGTATAACCTCATGTTTCAGAGTGTTTCGTTTTCAGTTCTGCCTTAAATGACGATGTATGGAATGTAATGGGGAGTTACGACCCGTTAACACTTGTCGATTTCTTACGCATGCCGAGAGCTGTACAGTACTGGTTCTACCCAGGAATAAGTGGGCGGTCTGCCTCCACCACAGAAAAACGACCGTCATACATAGCCTAAAATGTGCAAAAGAATGACGTTAAACACCAAACAAACAAACAAACAAACCGTTAACGCATTAAAACTCATATAGGGACAGCATATAGAGGTAATGGAGCGGATGAAGATGATTCCCATCAGACTTGCCATCGCCAAGGCTCGAACCCTCTGGAGCTCTAAATCACAAGGCCTTATTCACTAAGGCACCGAGGTCCCTTCGACCATATAATTATAATAACACTTTGGGATTATTATTTTTTAATTGGAATTATGTTTTAAGGCGCATCAACTCGAGAAACGTTACATGATGCCAAGCAGGAATGAACATAGACAGGTGCATTCGCCATTAACATCGAGATGTAATAAGGAGAACGCGTCTAGAACATTCTCACATGTAGAACTGCAAATTCGCTGCAAATTCTATCGTAGACAACTGTATATACATATAAATTTCATCAGATGTAATAAGAAAACATGCCATACGTGTTGTTGTTGTTGTTGTTGTTGTTGTTGTTGTTGTTGTTGTTGTTGTTGTTGTTGTTGTTGTTGTTGTTTTAATATATTCTTCTTCTTTTAAAGATTATTTTAGGTGACAGAGATGGTATTTCAGACAGCGTGTACTTCGTGTATAAAGGACACTGCGATATCGTTCGTCGTCTGACAGTAGTTCGGCACCAGTCACCATATCAAAGACCAAATATTCTCCTTCCCAACGCAGCTCGAAAACGAAGCGAATTTCTTAATAAAACATACTGTAAAAGTATGGCGCTCACAGAAGGAGGAAACTCACTTTCTGACGGTGACGACTCTCAATCCGGGCGATTTCTCGGGGCTGGTATATAGTAGTTTAAAGTTATATCGTATGATTGGAAATAACGTTAATAGAAAAATGAATGGTAGTTTATTGAAATCGGTCAAGTGCTTTTGAAGTTATGATGAGTTAAAAATAGCAATTTCACCATACTGGTATATAGTAGTGATTTAAATATGTTTCTTACATTATTAGTTATTAGGATTCTTGACAGGGGACATGGCTCACATTCCCTTGCCCTGGAAATTATATTCACCCGAGCCGTTAGGCGAGGGGGAATATATATTTCCAGGCAGGGAATGTGAGCCCATGTTCCCTGTCAAGAATCCTAATACGAATTTGTCATACTTCAAAGTTGTAACCATTTATTTAAGAAAAAAACCCAGCCAAAACACGATTTCATTTTTATTGCGCCAATTTCCCCGTAACGTGTCTCTAACTAGACGTTGTTTACTTTCGTGACGTCATCGCTCTAACGTCTTAAATTTGGCTGATTTTTTAAATAAAGTAAACGTATTTTTGTCACTATGTTAATGTTTTATTATCTGTAAAGTTGCAAAAAAAAATACGCTTACGATCAATTCAGACTTTTACACACAGTGGATAAGCGCAGAAAAGCGATAGGAAGGAAACACTCGGCGGTTTCCAAAACGAATCGGCAACGTTATCGTCGCCATTTTGTTTTTGTGTATTGGAGTAATGGGGAATTCGTTTTATGTTCACGTCTCGAGACGTAGACATGGGCTCATGTCTACGGCGCATTGACCAATGAAATCCTGAGAATTTTCTTTGCAGTATGACAATCTAACATGTCGCTTATCTAGTGATGTTAATTGCGTCTGTGGCTCATCTAAACAAACGTTATTTGCATTATATAAGGGGCAGTAATATAAACACATGCATACCAATTATAGTTTATAGAGCATGTTTGAGATATAGAGCATTGACATATCCGACTCAGTCGTGTAGGGCCTCTCTCAAAGTCCTCTTAAATGGGCACACGGCAATCTTGATATTTTCTAAACTTACGGCGTTCCGTTAGTTTTTTCTGCATAACTTGCATTTGTTCAGTCATTACTATTAATTACGATAATAGTACAAAGCAACTTGAGTTTGCAAACTACTAACTTTTTATTATATTGTACCAATAATATATTTAAAGGGACACACGGCAATCTTGATGTGTTTAAAACTTGCGGCGTCACGTTAGTTTTTCTACAATCATTAATATTAATTATAAGAATAGTATAACGAAAATTACCTTACTAACTGTTGATTGCATGTCATTAGTAATATATTAAAACCTATGATAGAATAAAGAAAAAAAGTTGAAACTCAAAATTGTATTTAAATATATGCAATCAGATTTAAATCAAAATGATACTGGATTAATAAATAGAGAGGCTAATTTTGATGCTTGATAACGACTTCAAGATTGCCATGTTCCCTTTAAACCTATGGTAGAATAACAAACGAAGTGAAGCGGTGCCACAACCCGCTCTTACATAAGGGCATTCCATTTCCCCCTTCTGTTTTCCAAGTATACACGTTATATTTTATAATTGCACAGGTTTACATGTCATTTCTTCTTCACCTTTTGAAGTTTCTTCGTCACATTTGATCCAAGAGATTCGTGAAGTACATGCATATTTCAAGTCATATGATAGTCTGATAAATAGTTTTTTGGCCTTAGATTAGTAATTACTGTTTAATAAGTCATGATAAATTTTCAGTCTATTAAGGTAGCGCATGGTGTGTTTATATATATGATTTACTGTATCTCTACATCACACACACGATGATCTACTGTATCTCTACATCACACACACGATGATCTCTGTATCTCTACATCACACACACACTGATCTACTGTATCTCTACATCACACACACGATGATCTACTGTATCTCTACATCACAACACACACTGATCTACTGTATCTCTACATCACACACACACTGATCTACTGTATCTCTACATCACGCACACGATGATCTACTGTATATCTACATCACGCAATCGATGATCTACTGTATCTCTACATCACGCACACGATGATCTACTGTATCTCTACATCACGCACACGATGATCTACTGTATCTCTACATCACAACACACGATGATCTACTGTATCTCTACATCACAACACACGCATATCTACTGTATCTCTACATCACAACACACGATGATCTACTGTATCTCTACATCACAACACACGCTGATCTACTGTATCTCTACATCACACACACGATGATCTACTGTATCTTTACATCACACACACGATGATCTACTGTATCTCTACATCACACACACACACACTGATCTACTGTATCTCTACATCACACACACGATGATCTACTGTATCTCTACATCACACACACACTGATATCACGCACACGATGATCTACTGTATCTCTACATCACGCACACGATGATCTACTGTATCTCTACATCACGCACACGATGATCTACTGTATCTCTACATCACAACACACGATGATCTACTATATCTCTACATCACAACACACGCTGATCTACTGTATCTCTACATCACAACACACGATGATCTACTGTATCTCTACATCACAACATACGCTGATCTACTGTATCTCTACATCACACACACGCTGATCTACTGTATCTCTACATCACAGAACACGCTGCTCTACTGTATCTCTACATCACAACACACGCTGATCTACTGTATCTCTACATCACACACACGATGTTCTATTGTATCTCTACATCACGCACACGATGATCTACTGTATCTCTACATCACACACACGATGATTTACTGTATCTCTACATCACACACACGATGATCTACTGTATCTTTACATCACATACACGATGATATACTGTATCTCTACATCACACACACACTGATCTACTGTATCTCTACATCACACACACGATGATCTACTGTATCTCTACATCACGCACACGATGTTCTACTGTATCTCTACATCACAACACACGCATATCTACTGTATCTCTACATCACAACACACGATGATCTACTGTATCTCTACATCACAACACACGCTGATCTACTGTATCTCTACATCACACACACGATGATCTACTGTATCTCTACATCACACACACACACTGATCTACTGTATCTCTACATCACACACACGATGATCTACTGTATCTCTACATCACACACACACTGATATCACGCACACGATGATCTACTGTATGTCTACATCACGCACACGATGATCTACTGTATCTCTACATCACGCACACGATGATCTACTGTATCTCTACATCACAACACACGATGATCTACTATATCTCTACATCACAACACACGCTGATCTACTGTATCTCTACATCACACACACGCTGATCTACTGTATCTCTACATCACAACATACGCTGATCTACTGTATCTCTACATCACACACACGCTGATCTACTGTATCTCTACATCACAGAACACGCTGCTCTACTGTATCTCTACATCACAACACACTCTGATCTACTGTATCTCTACATCACACACACGATGTTCTATTGTATCTCTACATCACGCACACGATGATCTACTGTATCTCTACATCACACACACGATGATTTACTGTATCTCTACATCACACACACGATGATCTACTGTATCTTTACATCACATACACGATGATCTACTGTATCTCTACATCACACACACACTGATCTACTGTATCTCTACATCACACACACGATGATCTACTGTATCTCTACATCACGCACACGACGATCTACTGTATCTCTACATCACACACACACACTGATCTACTGTATCTCTACATCACGCACACGATGATCTACTGTATCTCTACATCACGCACACGATTATCTACTGTATCACTACATCACAACACACGATGATCTACTGTATCTCTACATCACAACACACGCATATCTACTGTATCTCTACATCACAACACACGCTGATCTACTGTATCTCTACATCACAATACACGCTGATCTACTGTATCTCTACATCACACACACACTGATCTACTGTATCTCTACATCACGCACACGATGATCTACTGTATCTCTACATCACGCACACGATGATCTACTGTATCTCTACATCACGCACACGATGATCTACTTTATCTTTACATCACAACACATGATGATCTACTGTATCTCTACATCACAACACACGCTGATCTAGTGTATCTCTACATCACAACACACGATGATCTACTGTATCTCTACATCACAACACACGCATATCTACTGTATCTCTACATCACAACACACGATGATCTACTGTATCTCTACATCACAACACATGCTGATCTACTGTATCTCTACATCACACACACGATGATCTACTGTATCTTTACATCACACACACGATGATCTACTGTATCTCTACATCACACACACGATGATCTACTGTATACACGATGATCTACTGTATCTCTACATCACGCACACGATGATCTACTGTATCTCTACATCACGCACACGATGATCTACTGTATCTCTACATCACAACACACGATGATCTACTGTATCTCTACATCACAACACATGTTGATCTAATGTATCTCTACATCACAACACACGATGGTCTACTGTATCTCTACATCACAACACACGCTGATCTACTGTATCTCTACATCACACACACGCTGATCTACTGTATCTCTAAATCACAACACACGCTGATCTACTGTATCTCTACATCACAACACACGCTGAACTACTGTATCTCTACATCACACACACGATGATCTACTGTATCTCTACATCACGCACACGATGATCTACTGTATCTCTACATCACACACACGATGATCTACTGTATCTCTACATCACAGAACACGCTGATCTACTGTTTCTCTACATCACAACACACGCTGATCTACTGTATCTCTACATCACAACACACGCTGATCTACTGTATCTCTACATCACACACACGATGATCTACTGTATCTCTACATCACGCACACGATGATCTACTGTATCTCTACATCACACACACGATGATCTACTGTATCTCTACATCACACACACACGATGATCTACTGTATCTCTACATCACACACACGATGATCTACTGTATCTTTACATCACACACACGATGATCTACTGTATCTCTACATCACATACACCATGATCTACTGTATCTCTTCATCACACACACACTGATCTACTATATCTCTACATCACACACACGATGATCTACTGCATCTCTACATCACACGCACACTGATCTACTGTATCTCTACATCACGCACACGATGATCTACTGTATCCCTACATCACGCTCACGATGATCTACTGTATTTCTACATCACGCACACGATGATCTACTGTATCTCTACATCACAACACACGATGATCTACTGTATCTCTACATCACAACACACGCTGATCTACTGTATCTCTACATCATAACACACGCTGATCTACTGTATCTCTTCATCACACACGCTGATCTACTGTATCTCTACATCACACACGCTGATCTACTGTATCTCTACATCACACACACGCTGATCTACTGTATCTCTAGATCACACACACGATGATCTACTGTATCTCTACATCACACACACGATGATTAACTGTATCTCTACATCACACACACGATGATCTATTGTATCTCTACATCACAACACACGCTGATCTACTGTATCTCTACATCACAACACACGCTGATTTACTGTATCTCTACATCACGCACACGATGATCTAATGTTTCTCTACATCCCAACACACGCTGATCTACTGTATCTCTACATCATAACACACTCGTCTGGAGGCACAATTAACATACGCATACATACATACATACATACATACATACATACATACATACATACTACATGTATATAAATATCACATTCATGAGAGGGTGATAGTAAGAATGTTCACCTTGAGGATATGATTATCGCCCGAAGCGAATTATCGCCCGAGGCGAAGCCTAGGGTGATAGTCAATATCCGAAGGGTGAGCATTCTTACTATCACCCTCTCATAAATGTGATATTTATATACTATTTCACGCGAGGTTGATAATATAGGGGGATAATGAACGGGATAATTATTTTATTATACCGAAATCCCCTCGGGCAAAAATAAGATTCATTTTCAGTACAGATATCACTTTGCCGGATAGACTTATCCACTGCTTGTTTGAGTGAAACGCGATATGCGCAGTGAAGCAGTCTATTTGCCAGTTTTTTTTCGGAAACAAGTTTTTTCAAAAAGTTGCTTTTAAAGTTATATCGGTCAAGTGCTTTTGAAGTTGTGATGAGTTAAAAATAGCAATTTCACCATACTGCGTATGTGATAATTTTTTACTATCACCCTGCGATTTACTATCACCCTGTACTATCATCACCCTCGCGTCAGATAGTAAGAAATTACACATTGTTGTCTATGGGGATATAGCATGGGCGTTTTAAATATGTGAGATATAATACTCAGAAATTACACATTGTTGTCTTTGGGGATTTAGCATAGGCGCTTTATTTGAGGTATAATAAATAGAATTATAGTTCATATGAGTGGGATCACATTTAAGCATTCAACCACAACCGCTATATTGAGACAGTGACAACGAAAGGTGCCGGATCTTGAGGATACTGTGAATTCAGTAAATATATTAAAGGGAGATAATTTGAAGGGAGATATTTAATAGATTAGTACATTTATTTATTTCATTCGCAACATCTCTTACACTGCTTCGCAGCATGACTCGAATGTAATACGCAGGTTTCCATATTGGTTACGTCAGCTTCCCGCCAAAACGAATTTGCATTCAAAATCAAAGTTATCTTCAACATTTTGCAATGTCATTTAGCCGATTGCTCCATCCATAGTTTATTTACGCGAAAGCAGTGATAAAACCTTCATCTGTATTGTAAATAACAAACATGCATCGCACGTCATACATCAACACGTGTGGCAAGCGGCCATATTGTTGATGTAGCAACAGCTTTAAGCCTTAGCAACAGTGCACTATTTTCTGTGCCGTTGCCTTCCGGCTAACAGAATGTCAATATTTTGAACATACCGAAGCGCCGTGATACACACGAGGCGGGATCCCGAGGAATGACGGGATTGGCCGAGCGTTCACGATTGTTATTGATTGATTGATTGATTGATTATTTACGGTTATCCCTATTAAGAATTGCATATTATAGGAGTTTCGATAAGATACTGTATAGATTTATGTGAGCATTTATATATCTATATGTATTTAATAGGTGAAAACCTTCACAACACCTTCATACTCTCAAGAGGCAAGACCGAGTGTGTGCTTATAAACTCAGCCGAGTTCAGCATCCACGGACAATCCGAACAGTTGCGGACCATGACACTGGAGCGTGAGGAGGCTCAGCCCTCAAACAAATCCCTCTACCGGAGATTTCAGATTAACAGGAAATGGTATGAGTACCGGAACAGGTTGGTACAAGAGGTGCTAAACCGGAAGTCCGTGATTAATTGTACTTCCCGCGCGAATGTACCGCGATGCATTCTAAACGAGCCGACGATTCCCAAAGACCTTATATACTACAGCAAAATTAACAGGAAGTGTTAATAAAAAGTGATATTTTATATGTTTGTGTATTGGTTCTTTTACTTTCCGCTTTATTTAACTTCCTCCCGTTAATACTTTAATACACATATTGATTTTCTGATTTAAGCCTACATGTAGTTTTTGAAGAAATTGTAAAAGAGAAAACGGTTGTCGTGTTTTACTTACACCTGGACGGTTCTCCAGTTTTCATATAGGCATATGTACTATTCTGAACAAAAAAATAAAGTACCCACTGTTAATGCTCTGTTTATATGGGCTGGATTTATATTCAGCATAAAGCCTTAAAAGAGTTTTAATAAAACAATGTGTGATGTTCGTAAGTAAACTTATTTGAGAACAAAGTATTCCATTAAATAATTTCACATTTGCCAGATAATGATATTTATGGATGATATATCCAAACGTCAAAGGGAGGTAAATTGATAATTGTGGATAATCAAAAGCTGCAATATGCATCTACATATTAAGGTGTGTTACTTTTTTGTGATTTTTCGTGGGGTAAGGAATATACAGAAAATATTGTTTCGGACAATTTAGGTATTTTCCATAGATAGGATATTTTTAGGGCAAACATGTATCTTTAAGAAAAAAAGAGAGCTTATCTCCCTTGTTTACTAAACCTTTTAACTAGTTCGTTGATATAATTAGTCCATACAAATCATTATTTCCTGTTTTGTTGTCCAGAAAAAAAGAAAAAAAAGTGGATACTTTTTTCTCTTTGCTCAGTATATAAACCTAGCTTATATGATGTTGTTTAATATACGTCATCATGGGCGTTATTGTCTGTTTTTGGTGCGTCACTGGATTTATTCGGTTGCCACTTCCCTTATCATCGTCATCGGATTCTATCCTCAAAGCACGTTAAAGAACAACAGTAACATACATATTCGAAAGTAAGACTTTTGCACGGTTTCCGCATCCTATATGTATCCTTCCCTTTTCTCTGAGGCGACTCGAAATAACCCAAGATAATGTGTTAGTGATCCGTCTCTCCAAAATTATTTTTCTCATATCAAGATCCGATAGACAATATGCAAGTATGTAAATATACTGAGCAAAAAAGCAAAAAGTACTCACTTCTAATGCTGATATTTCCATAGACCAGTTACCGAGTGAGTATAAACTTAAAAAAAGTGTGAATAAAACATGTTTGTAAGCATACTAATTCATTGCCTAATTTATAACAGAATTATGGCCCTTTGTTTGACTTAGAATTTTCCCCACTTATGTTGTATAATGCCCCATAAAAATGTCTTCTCAAAACAGTTTCGAATGGATTGTTTCCAAACTATTTAGAAATATATATAACAACACCTTATGTCCCTCTTCATCAGACATAATTGATTGTCTAATTTATTACAGAATTGTGACCCTTTGATTAACTGCGACTTTTCTACTCTGATATTGTATAATGTTCCATGACACATTTTGATTACTTGCATTTCTCAAACAGTTTTCAGTGAATTTCCCAAACTTCATATACACATTACAATTGATGACCTTACGTCCCTCTGCATCACACATCGTTGATTGCCTAATTTGTAACAGATGTATGGTCCTTCTTGGGGCAAAGATTTCTTGTTTCAGAAGTTGCACTATACACATATACTTTTATGCCATATTATATGTGTATAGTGTAACTTCTGAAGCTAAATTTGATAGATTTTGTGCAAGGATTTGGGTAGATTTGGGTAAGGATTTGGGTAGATTTGGGTGGATTTGGGGCAAAGATTTCTTGTTTCAGAAGTTGCACTATACACATATACTTCCGTGCCATATTATATGTGTGTAGTGTAACTTCTGAAGCTAAATTTGGTAGATATGTGCAAGGATTTGAGTAGATTTGGGTAAGGATTTGAGTAGATTTGGGTATTTAGTGCCACTGGGCCCATTGTATGACTTAGACTTTTCAGCTCTATTATTGTATAATGAACCTCATGTGACGTCCCCATGCAAGTTTCTGTATTCTGTCATTATGTAGGTCTGAAACCGGTTTTTTTATTATTTTCCTGAGGCACACACGTCGTCTTTCTATGAAAGGCTGGTAGTAGTAGTAGTGTATAGTTTCGTAAGTGAAAAAAAAATTCTGAAAACTGTTTCGTCATTTGTGAAAAAGAAACAAACGGAGGTATGTTTTTGTAAGTAAAAATGCTTATATATGCGGGATTTTCAACAAAGAATATTCCATATATGCGAATATCCCGCATCGAATGTGTACAGAATCTCAATTTTGGGACTTTTCATCATGCTTTTGACATTTTGTTTTATATAAATTTCAGAAGTGAAAGTAGACAGGGTATGCAATTGCAAGGGGTAAACAAAAAGTATTGACCTTTGACCCGGTGTTAGTATACAGCTGAATAATTCTTTCTTTGAAGATATTCATCCCCTCCCGTCCCCACCCCCATTTCCTTGTTGATGTTTAATAGCAGACATGTTTATTTGCATGATAAAGTAAGTTTCCCAAAATTCTATCCAGGTTTGAGATTTTAACAGGTTGTCAACATTCTCACTTTACTATGAAAAGGGCAAGGAGACTCATGTCCGCTATTATAACCTTTAGTATCAGTATGGTAACGACACAGAGAAGCGTTACGTTTAAATGCTCTTTGGTACATTATCGTCTTATTCTATATAATGCCAAAAATGCTTGATATAAACATAGTTTACCCGTTTCTTTATTTATCTTGTTTTGTCGTGTTCGACATTTATCAGGGACATTTTTTTTGCATTGTGATGCGCAACTCAAATCAAAATACTGACAGTACTAAGAGGCATGGATTAGATGACAGAAGTTGCGGAACGACTTAATATTAACAGTTTGGTGTTATGTTATTGTCCGGTTACATGAAAGTCATGGATCCAGCTGTATATATAGGAGTCTGGTGTATTTACAGGAAGTATACTAGTACAGGATCGTCGACATCATGTTAATACACATCATACTACAAAACTGACCAAACTTGCAGAGATTTATAGCAAACGGTATAATAAACATATTCTCTTAAAAGCTGCTTAATCAAAGTTAAATAATTTATTAAAATGCAAGTTTGGTTGTTTTGATGGCATAATGTGGCGTTGCGTGTAGAATAAGAACTTGGCCAATGACGTTCTATGTTTGTATCACTGCGAATGCCGGGATACACCGTTCGCTTATATATTCAGTATGTATTCGGCGTTTGTCATTAAAATGACATTTTGTATTCAAATACTATATAACAGGAGTCAGTAATGGGAATATGTAGACTGGTTCGCTGACTTTACTCTTTCGGATACCCTGCCAATGTAATTTATATTTGTATTAAGTCAGGGTGTGTATGTGTAGTTCAGTCTAGGGAAATATATGCACAGCCTCTATGCCGAAGAGTTTCCACTAGGTGTCGCAAACAATTACACCAGTCAGATATTTTGAATACAGATTCGATACAAATAGACGTAGATAGTATAACTACGATTAAAATAGTTCGACAGGAAAACACAAAATAACAACAAAATAGTTAAAGCAGCAACATACGATTTATTTTTTGATCTCTGCAAACGTCTCATATTACATTTTATGTACATAGATTAGATTATAACATGTTTGTATATTAATTATCTCATTTGCAGGAAATTGCATTCTTTGAAAAAAGAGTTGGTTGTGTCGTTTACCAACATTTGTATTTGTAAAAACTGGAGAAAAGAAAAAACAACAAAATATAAGTATCGTCCGCACAATTAAATTAACCGAACAGCCTAGACTTCATGAAAAATGAAAATCTTGACGTGAGCCCCTTCTGAAAGGGGGCGTTTACCGATGAGTTTGAAGCGGAAAGAAGACCTACAAACAACAGGAGACAGTGATCAACGACTTAATATAACAACCCAGGTCTGTACACAGAAATATTCAAACATCTTTACTTTCCACATTCAAAATCTAGTAGCATACCTATATCGTCAAGTATAACAAAAATAATAAATACAATATCATCTCAAATCGTTTACGGTATCACAAACTTTAAAAATATCGAACAATATTGCACATGGCCTATTTTTAAGAAATTCAAAATTGAATTCCACGTAAAGTTTCTATTTAACAAGTCTAATATATAAAAAAAAAACGTTGTTATATATTGGCAGCGCAGTGCATGTTCCCCTCCCTGTAGGTAAG
This sequence comes from Cyrtodaria siliqua, assembly GCA_037043455.1. Lineage (NCBI taxonomy): Eukaryota > Metazoa > Mollusca > Bivalvia > Adapedonta > Hiatellidae > Cyrtodaria > Cyrtodaria siliqua. Next base: position 78,893 of record JAWPHD010010357.1, read on the forward strand.
CGTGTATGGCGACACTTAAATGATGCATAATGGGGTCGATGGGAACAATGATTGATGTCAAATAGTCGTCTGCTGTGCGCGAGCCATCTGCTGGTAGTCGGTTTCTCGCCTTCTGTCTGTCCAGAGAAGTTGTATCCTATATCCGGTTCCGGCGATCTTACTTCCTGTTCCGGTGGATTTTTTGAACTGTAGCAACCGTCAATGAATGAAATGAGTTGATCTTTTTTTAAGGTTGAGCTAACACATTCGAGCAAAATGCTTCAGCACATGAACATGTTCAACAAATAAATAAGAGCTTTTTCACAACTGGGGTATTCTCGTAACATCCTCATACATAAGAACATTTACACGACTCGCAATGTTTTTTGATCCGAAAGATCTAATTGGAAAAGGCTTTAATTTGTCTGAAATGGAAAAAAAAAGTTAAATAGATTTCTACTTAATACAAATGTGGTATTGATTAAAACGTTCATCACTTCTATACTTAGTTTATCAGCAATACATTGGGCATAAATAAGCCTACTTGCATCTTTGAAATATACTGAACAAAACAAGTTTAGCACCACTTTTTAGGGCCATAATATTAAACACATGAACATTGATATAATTGTTTGAACATATTAGAAAGGCTACGTGAGGATGTGATTTTCAAAAAAGTGTGTTATTTCATTATTTTCTAAAGGAAGTATCAAAATTACCTCCCATATATAAAACACAATATTTTATAGTAATTTGAACAAATTCAAAATTTGACATTGACAAGACTTGTCCATTCTGTCATTGTTTAAAAAACGCCGAAATCTGTTCACAAAAGATTGTTATTCTCAAACAAAAACGTTACAAATTTCGTAATTTTAAAATTACCTCCGTTTTCATTGAAATGAGAAGGACTTTCGATAACCTGTAAAAGTATGTTCCCATCATATTTGACGTTGAAATAGTATCATTGACTCCGAACATACACGGCTTTGTATCTCGTCAATAGAAATGACACGCATTGTATGTGCCGAATTTATTTTGCTCAGTATATATCATTAATCCGTCAAACATATAAAACGTGTTCAAAATTAAATTATTACTTGTAGGTGATCACTTGTGTAACTCAGTGTTACTTTACTTGCGTTTGCAAGTCGTTGACACCTTTTTTTATTATTTACAAGTGGAGATTACTGATTGAAATTGATGAATGTTGTTTGTATTTACAAATGGATAACATTTTGTAAGTCTTCGAAACTTTTTTTATTTACAAGTAAAGACTATTTGTAGTCGTTTTTGTAAGTCGTTGATTCTTACTTTTTATTTTCAAGTAGGTAACTTGTGCGAGTCGTTACATGTAAATAACTGTTTAACGCAATGAAACTTACTATTATTTACAAGTAGAGAGTATTTGAAAGTGGTTAATATTTTTATTTCCAAATAGATAGCTTTTGTAAGTCGTTACTTGGTTCAGTTTGGATGTGGATAACTTACTTTAATTTACATGTGGATAACTTTTGTTACTTCTCTGGAAACAGACATGGATCGTGATCGACGGACGGTTGTTAAACTCTTCTCGGCGTTATCGGCTCTGTTCTCGGCCTCTTCTATCAAAGTGGTTGCTTTCCTGTATTTGTTCATAGCAATGTTGGCTACCTCTTCCTGAAAATACGCCAAGAGAGAAATGTACTTCCTATAATAAAAAGTAATCCCTCCTATTTGTTTAGAAAATGGCATTATAAGTAGGAAAAAATAGCCCAGTTCTATTCGATTTTGTTGTTGTATGTATAAGAAGTGATAGGTCTTACTGGATTACTAATGACGATTTTCCAAATTTCGAATCTATGCCACAGCTAGCAATGGAGCTGTACCCTTGATCTGTTTAGTAAGAGCTTTCTTACATGTCTTGTGACCTCACCTTTTCTGGTGATTTTTTAAGTGGAAAACTATTTTTCTATATGAAAATTACACTGCTGCATTATCCATACTTGAAGTTGCAGCAAATCATTAATATGTGACATTTTAACATTGGTGTCAATGGGGAAAATAATTGGTGGTTTCATACCTATATGAATACGCGGTTATTAATAAATACTTAAAAAGAAAAGGATCCAGTAGAAGCAACAGTTTGGCGCTGACCCCTCGATATGTATTTTGCCATTTAAATATTTTTACTAAATAAATTAGTATTTTTGCTGAAATTCCGATTCATGTTACTCGTCTAAAACACAGGACTACGGAGAGAAAATGACCAACATACCGCTTCGTCGATCTGTCTTCTGTATGTCTTAATCTTGAGGCTAAGGGAATCGTTAAGACCACTGAGTTCGGCGACGCGGCGTTTATCGTCTTCCATAAGGACGATGAGTTCCTTATACTGGCGCTCGACCTTGCGCATACCGGCTTGTGATTCACGGGCACGGCGTTGTTCCAGTTCGACCTCGACTTCGAGGTCACGGAGCTGCAAAGGAAACGTTTGTGTTTAGTTAATATTATTATAATAATAATCGATCTAATTCATTATTAGGTTAATATGTTTATTATAATTTGCGTTGTAATTCGTGTTGTATCGTTGTTTTACCTATTTGCAGGTTGTGTTTTTATTTTACTTATATTTCTCGAATGAAAAAAAAAGGAAGAAACAATTTGCGTTGGTATGAGTCATATATTACCATGTATATATGAAATAAAAAAATATAACATCGGTTCTACAACTTAATGATTTCACTTACTCTAGCCTGGAGCTTGGCTATCTGTCTCTTTGCTTCTCTAGCGGCGAAGGCCTCTGCCTCTTCAAGTCTGATCGTGATTTCTCTAATTTCGATCTCCAACTGCTTTCGGAGCGACTCAGCGTTTTTGTAGTTCTCCTGTTCCTGTCTAAGTTCGTCGGCAAGCCTGTTGCATTCAGCCTGGAGACGGTCAGCACGTTCCTCGGCGGCGCTTCGGCCGTTGAGAGCGTCGTCGAGGTCGGACTGCATGGCCGTGATATCGGCTTCCATCCTGCGCTTGTCGTTTGTAAGGCTCGTAACCATGATGGTAACTTCGGAGAGACGGACGGTTGTGTCGTGGAGCTCGCCCTCGGCATTCTTGCGGCCTCTCTCGGCCTTTGATAAAAAAGGAAGTGTTTAGTAATACAATTTGGTGAGTCTAACTCGAGTCTGTTCATGTAATTAGTTTTAAAATCAGATAATAGTACTATAAAGACATATAGTATTTATTAAGAATCACGTTATAAATATATAGTTATATTTTATGATAAAAAATAAATAAATATTGGTATTGTCCCAAGCACCACAATTCAAGTTCTGAATCGATACTTACACTTTCAAGAAGCGTCCTGACATCCTCGAGCTCGGTTGCCAAGGCAATACGTTTCCTTTCGGAAACGGAAAGTTGAGAGCGGGCGTCGTCGAGTTGGCGGACGGCATCTTCCAAAGCAGCTTCAAGTTCCTGCAATGGCAGAATGTATAAGGTTGAATATGTTTTTAAACAATATTTACATGGTAGTGTTGTTCTTTCAGGTTCGCGATTTAACTGGCAACTGGCATGTGGTATGAAGTTTACATATAAATAACGGCAGCAATATATCAAAATGAAAACATACTGATAAGGCTGTTCTATAAATATTCAATTCCAAGGTGATAAGATCGATCTTTGGAGAATTTCTTAAAACGTCTGATATATTGTCTAAGATACAGTAACGAAATGTTTGTCTACAAAGTCCAGACTCTGTTGTGTCAATACTGGTACTCGTCTTAGCGGTCATTAAGCGGCGGGACTTTAATCATTAAAAACAACAACAACAACAACATGTTTGTTTACAAACCACCTACCTTGTTTCTGTTTTGGAGGGATTTGATCTGTTTAAGATACTCGGCATTGGCTCGGTTGGCGTTGTCAAGGGCAGCCTCGAGCTCGCGAATGTCGGTCTCGTACTTCTTCTTGATTCTGGAGATTTCGGTCTTGTAGCGGGTCTCGACCTCCACAAGGGTGCGCTGCAACTCCTCGATGGCGCGCTGTCCGCTCTTCCTGTTATAAAAAAGAAAATATCTCGTAAATTTATAAAAAATAAAAAAAGAATGCCTCTTTAACCATTTTAAGCTTTTTTTTGGAAAACATCTTTATTTTAGCGAGTTTGTTTTTTCGATGGCTTATTGAACACCGGTGTAAATCATTATTTAAAAAACCCATAATTTTCAGTCCAATGCTTTAATTGTTGTTTGCCGGAAAATATCTCATCTAGCAATAAGACTCCTGTCAGTTTGGCGGAAATAAGACGTTCTTCAGTAAGACTTCACTCCATTTGGCGGAAATGTGACGTTCTTCAGTAAGACTTCACTCCATTTGGCGGAAATGAGACGTTCTTCAGTAAGACTTCACTCCATTTGGCGGAAATAAGACGTTCTTCAGTACGACTTCACTCCATTTGGCGGAAATGAAATGCTCATCTATCAAGTCAACTTCGCTGCCTAGTATGCATGGTAATCAAATGACCACATACATGTTCATGTTGATCATGTCTGAGCTAGTTAATCATTCTGTACAAGTAGTTTAATTTTGAAGAAATCATATATATTTAACTCGTAATATCGTCATTCAAATTATTGAAAATATTAGCTCTTACGTGACAGTTATTTCGTAATTCCCTATACGAATTTTTCTAAAATCCAAACCTCTGGCATACATTTTTCAACGTTAAGTCTTAAAATCCCTGAACGAAATGATTTATTAGTAGGGCAGGCTTGTTTGAAGCACTTTGTATTACTTATCTGACTGTATTTCGACCTCTAAAAAGGATACCGCCCGCTGGTTGCTATCGAACAGAAATCGCTAAGCGTCAAATTACCCGTACAAGTTACATGTTTTCTCTCAAAATGAACTAACTATCAGTGCAAGATTATACACGGTTTTTAAATATGTAATTTCGGAAAGATAGTTGTTTGTTCCAGCAAAAAATTATAAATCTTGCAAAACTCTGAAGGAGAATCCAAAAACGCCACGAAAAAATGAACCCTGATAATCGTTAACGAATGGTCTAATGTTTCAGAAAGAAGGGGAAAAAACAGTGGATAAGTGTGTGTAAAACTAGGATCTACTCATTAGGATACATGCATAAATTTAAGTTACAATAGTCAGGCGCGGATCCATAAGTGGGTAGGTGGCGCTAACCTGCCCTTGGACATATTGAGTTGACATCTCCGTAGCATTTAAAACTTTAAAATGGACTGACCTATTGTTTTATAGTTGTATATTTTGCTTGTCGTATTGCTTGTATCGAAGGTGAAAGGGAAACTATTGTAATTATACATTAGTAAAAGACAAAATACACTAGTTTCGCATGGAGCCCTCGATATATACCATAGTATGCTTGAAATACATTATACTAATATCATGTCATTCAGTGCATATATGTATATAGGCACTCCAGCAACTTTTTGTATGCCTTTTTGTTCTCATATATCGTCCGTCGGATGGGGACGTAAACCGGGCGGTCCCGTGTATCGGTCTATCCTCCGAGCACGTTAAAGAACCATAGGAATCTATTCGATAATAAGAGTAGGGCAGGTTCCCGGTTTCCTATGTATCCTTCCCCTCTCTCTGGGGCGGCTCTAAATAACCTATACTGTGTTGATGAGCCGTTAAACAACATTCAATTCAATTTTGTTCTCATGTACAGTTTAACTGCATTCTATTTTAGTCATTAAGCTTGGAACCAGTCTTAAAATAACCGCATGGAACCAGTCTTTTAATAAGCGATCTATACCTGGAACCAGTCTTGTAATACGTGATGTACAGCTGGAATCAGTCTTACATTACTGATGTATGGCTGGAATCAGTCTTTATGACTGGAACCAGTCTTGTAATGATCGATCTATATCACTAGTCAGGTATGTGAACATGTGTACTGCTGGCGCATCTCCAAATTTGCGATACACAGGTACACATTCCGATAAAAAGATTAGGGAATAAATATACTAGAGTTCCTGCAACAGCTGCTTCTGCTGAATCATAATGTAAGGTATTATGTACCAGTGGGAGAGAACTGTATGGAACTGGAGCTGATATTGTTTTATCTCCACTGATATCATAAGCTTTCAATAAGAATTTACATTCCGGGCTCACGCTACATTACATAACTAGTTAACCCTTATTGAAAGCACATAGGTAATATTCTTATTTTATTGTGTGTTATCACGTGCCGTTACTGAAGTGCAACTGGTGTACATTATTAGACAGTAAAGAACTGGTTTCACGCCAGAACAGACAAATAATGGCGCCTGATAAATACAATACACTAAAATAGTAAATATATCATACTACTGATGTAAAATTTATAGGGAGTATTCAGTAACATTGTAGATGACCCAATACCATTTCCCCTTGTTTTGCGCTAACTTGATCATTAATATAGTAGAGTCTTCCTGAATTCTAATTTAATTAAATACTAAACTGGATGTAAGATTCGGATAAAGCAACTTCTGAAACCTGTTCAGTTTACGAAATGAAGTTACACAGCGTATCTGTCCTATACAGTGAAGTTACACAGCGTATCTGTCCTATGTCCTATTCAGCCATAATGTCATTAAAGTCGCCTATCATTATAATTTATCTCACAACGGTAACGCCATTAAAGTCGCCTATTACGATATGTCACAGCGAAAACGTCATTAAAGTCCCCTATCACGATACCGCACAGCGAAAACGTCATTAGAGTCACCTATCATAATAGTTTACCTCACAGCCTCGATCTCCTCTTCTTTTTCACGGAGCCTCTGTTCCATTTCAGCACGGAGGGCGGCGAGGGCGGCGTTTGCGTTGGCGAGTTTGTTTTCGGAATCCTTGAGAGCATCCTCTGTGTCGCGGAGAGCGGATGCAAGGTTGTCACGCTCGGCGGTAAGGGAGATGTTGATGGCGGTGAGTTCTTGCATTCGTCTGTTAGCGTCCTTGAGAGCGTTGTTGGCTTCGCGAAGTTGGTCTGTGGGGTAGAATTTAAATAAAATGTATATTAATTGTTTCCGATTAGATTGTGAATTTATAGTCACTAAATCCTAGGATTTCCTTATAAAGTACGTTGTATGCGTCCACTCAGGCAATAAAGTTATTTATTATGCAGTGCGGCCGACTTATATGCATGCATTCTTCTAATTATAAACTTCTCCCGGTAATTTCCCTTTGCTATGAAAACATTTAAAGAAGAAAAGATAACCTACTCGAAAGGTTGCCGTTCTCGCGTTCCAAGTGGTTGTTCTTTTCGGCAAGTTCGGCATTGGAGACCTTGAGGCGGTAAACCTCGGCCTCAAGGCTAGCCTTGTCGGAGCGGAGTCCGGCGTTCTCGGCCTGGAGGTCGGCCACCTGCTTGGCGAGGGAGGCGTTGTCGTTCTCCAGCTGGCGGTTCCTCTTTGTGAGATCCTGAACAATGATCTGGATCTGGAATTGAAAATCAAAATAAGCTGTCAGTGATTTTGAATTGGAGAATGCTAACGTGTATTACATTTTCTATGTAAATCAGCTAATACTAAATGCTAATGATCCAGATTTGAAAACCATACACCGTAATTGAGGATGTTTATCATAAGAATGCGTATTTTCTAAAGCTTAAACCATCTGTCTGGCATATCATTAGTCGGGTTTTCAAAAAGTATGTACATGACATTTTGATATCAACATTCACAATGTTCTTACATTTTCCAGTTCGATGGTGACTTCGCGAAGTTCGGCGGTGAGCCTGTTTTTGGTCTTCTCGAGGTTGGCAGCGCGAGCGCGTTGCTGTTCCAACAAGTCTTCCAACTCGGTGATCTTGACGCTCAGTCTGCGTCTGTAGGGGAACACAATAAATCACAGCTTTAAAAACGGCATATAATTGTAACGTTAAGGTTTCATTTGAGGCAAAGCATTTTGTTAGAAACTGGGACCATACGCTGCTGGCCATGGAATGGTATGAAAATACTATATTGAAAGTTATATGGTCACCGTCATATGCGTACAATTTTCGGGATGGCTCAAATGTTCGTATACTATTGACATTTTAAATACAACCGACTTGGAATTCTTAAACATTGCTAGTCCCGGTCACCCAGACGTTCGCAATCTGCGTCACTTATATTTAGAAGAGTTGGGCATGCGACTGTGTGATCGAGACTAACAACTTGCCCTCTTGGCGGACTCGCAGCGACCATTTTGCAACTGATGTCATCTACTTTATGTGTTTGGTGCTGCATATTAAGTTTCTATATTATTTATTGTTTTGTTCTTTGTTTTGAATGCAAGTTTTTAGACGAATGACTGCGTTCTGTGAATACTCCATTCCTTGTTCGACTTGTGTATCTACTTTTCATGTTTTCTCATTGATTGTGGAAATATACATTTGTTAATAGTTCGTACCCTCTTCTCTCATTCATCTGTACAATGGCGAATATCTTTGAAATATTCGACTGTGGTATAATCACATTGTCTTGTGTGTTTTTTCATTTAACAAACATATATATTTACAACGTACATAGGTTTCACATCAACTGATTAAATGCGGTGTGATTGTGTTAGGGTTAACTTCCTGTAGGACTTTCATATCATTCTTAGCATGGCTTTATTACTATGTATGTTGATATGCATTAAAGTAGAATGATAAAGTCAAGAGCACAACAATGCCACAAACATTTATAATTACACATTTACTAGTCTGAATCCTTTCATTGTGTATTAACGTACAAAATCAAGAATAGTGTACCTGATTTCTTCGTACTCCTCTGTCTTGGTCATCAAGTCCTTCTCGAGTTTCGTCTTGGTGGTTGCGAACTCGGCCTGGACCTTGCTGAGCTGTTGGCGGTACATTGAAGCGTTCTCGGACTCCTCCTCGTAGCGGGCGTTCAAGTTGTCATAGTCAGCCTGCAGGGCGGCGAACTGGACCGAGAGGTTTTGTCTTTGCTAAAATGGTAATAGACAAATACGTCTTACAGTATGGTTTAATGTTTAAGTACAGGAGGAAAAACAAATTAGATTAGTGAGTGTTGATGTGTGGTTTGTCTTTTCCAACCTTAGATGGGGAGAATATATGAATCGCCTGGAGGTGGTTGAACAAAAAGAGGCAGAAAAGATTATTGAGTAATATTTTAATACACTACAATTTGCTGAATATTGACTGATTTGGACTGTCAGTTATATCGCTTATTGTTTAGGTGTTGTGTATTCTGCGTTTAAAAACATCTTTACAAACAGATGGTTTCGAAGTGTGGATTTCTAATTTATAGTGGTCCTTCCTTTTCGACTTTTATATCTACTTTTAGTCCTAGAGATATGTATCTGTATAGGAGCGTTTCTTATACACATACACCCGGCATAAAGCAGTTTTCTTACACTATCATGGGGGATTTAGATGTGCACACTTACCCTGGACTCGTCATCAAGAGCTCTCTTCAGATCATCACATGTCATCTGGAGCTGTTGTTTAGCCTTGGCGAGAGAACCGTTGGCGCTGTCCAACTCCTGGTTGATATGCTGGAGGTCGAAGTTCTCTTTTGTGAGACGGGCCTTGGTAGCGTTGGAGTCGTTCAGTTGTCTACAGAGAGATTGGAAACGCATGCATTAAACGATTTAGATAAATTATATCGTATAATATACATAAAAATAGTATGTAATGTATTATTTAACAAACGGCAATGTTAATATGTGAATCGACATATTTAATCAGATAATCGTTGGAATGTGTTCTATCTCTATTCGAAATACTTTGGTAGCAAGTTGTGTGCGATTTTATCAAGATGAGTTTTTCTTATCACTGTAATCTAATAAAAACCTAACAAGTGAAAGGCAAATATGAAAGCTTCTTCTGTAAGAACATAGGCGAAGGTCACATTATGAAAATAAAAGTTTTGTCTTTGTAGCATTTCTTCAGGCGTGTCTCGGTAAGATTTCACTCATTAATGTACCTGGTAAGGTCATCTACTTGAGCCTTCAGTCTGGCCAGTGAACCATCCATGCCATCAAGCTTGGCTTCCAGCGATGCCTGTGCAATAGTAATATGTAAAATGATTATTGTAATATATATAAAGAATCCGACGACCTAGACAACCTATTAGTTTATTATTGCCCAAACCGTAATAAATATTGTTAACTTTTTTAAAAATCTATTATTTCACATCTGGTATTTTAAAAGTTAACTCATGTTTAGCTCTTGTTTGTTTTGTACTATAGAGCCTTATGATTTGTTTAATTGAAATTTGCCAAATGAAAAAGAATATAAAGTTGATTTATAGAACTCAGTGGCACCAACAATTGCAGCCTCAGTCTGTTTGTATCTGTTCATTTAAGACACCTGTCATTTTCCTTTAATCAAAATTGTGATTTTGTATTCAATCACGTGACGTTTATGTCATCAGACTGGCGAGGAATATGCTATTTCACTTTGCGACTATACATACCTTGGATTTGGACAATCCCTCGACGACGCCCTGAAGGTTGTCGATTTCAACGAGAATTGTGGTCTTTTCTTTCTCAATTCTGAAAAAAGATATAATGTATTTTAATTCGTTTACTATGATTTCAATGCGTAACGCCTTTTTAGACACCTAGTGTTCACTGGAGTACCTACTCTACCAAATGTATGCTTTAAAAAGCGAGCATGCGTGCTTTAACCGACATACGTAGTGGATACATGCGATGTGAGGCCAACGTTGGTCAATTGAGAAGATGGAATGAGTAATAATAACTTTGTACCGCTATTGTAAACTCATATTATTTTATTTTCAAATGTATGAATTTAATAAAAGATATGGAGACGTTTGCCTATTTATTTCTTTTCCATTTATTTCTTTTCCACCTTCCACCTTTAAAAAGTATGTTGTGTGACTTTCTAGTTATGAAGTTAATTGCTCGTTTCTCAACTACAGTCTCGTATGATGGGACAAATAAGATCACTAGCCTGTAGAAAGGAATAGACGCTATGCTGCATACCTGTGTTTAGTCTTTGAGAGATAGTCGACTTGGTCTGAAAGGTCATTGACGGCCTCTTGGTGCTTCTTTCGCATGCTGGCTTCTTGTGACTCATACTGGATGGTCAGAAGTTCAAGATCTTTTCTAAATTTAGCCAGCTCAGAGTCCTTCTTTCTGTTTTGGTCCATCTGGTAAAGAACAGCAACCAATTATTGAATGGCTCATTACTGAACAATAATGTTTATTACTGTAAAAAGAGTATGAAATGAGAAATTTGGAAATCGCCGAACACGATAAATACAAAAGAAGCTGTCTCGGTTTCATTGAGACTGTTCATGAACGAGACTGTTCAGTAGACTGCACTGGTACCGTGTACTAGTCTACTTGGCTGTCCCGTAATCACAATCTTGAGTGTCAATTCAGGTACCAGTAGACTGCACTGGTACCTTGTATTGGTCTACGGGACCGTCTCGTAATCACAGTCATGAGTGTCATTTCGGGTACCAGTAGACTGCATTGGTACCATGTACTAGTCTATGGGGCCGCCCCGTAATCACAGTCATGAGTGTCATTTCGGGTACCAGTAGACTGCACTGGTACCGTGTACTAGTCTACTTGGCCGACCCGTAATTACAAGACTGACCTTCACAATAATTTGGAAATCGATTACCGAGGGAGGGTTGCTGGACAAGTCGTATCATACCTGTATGCTGGTGGAGCTTGAGGATTCTTCGAGTCTGTCTGAGAGCTGTTCGACCTGGAAGGAATATTCGGCGCACTGCTTCTCGAACTGAAAGGAAACGTAGTGAACATAAAAACATTTGTCTCACATATTGTTAGTAGTAGTAAATATGTGTTATAAATCTAAGGTATGTCATTTTGACCGAGGTCGAAGCCCGAGTGTCAATATGATGTTAATTTAAACAATATTTTATTCAAGTAATGAATGGGATTGAATACACTTATATCAAACATAACATAAAATGTGGAATTGTAATACAGTTTGCATATAATGGTTTGACAATCAGAATGTTTGAATCATTTGTACCCTGAATGTTTAATATTAGCCTTATGTATTGTCAGAAAGAATTTAGAAAAATGAAAAAGAATGAACAGGAAGAAAATCATAATGGAAACTCATAAGAAATATATATAAAAGAATATATCGGTTATTACAAAAAAAATGTAATTGGTTTTATTATAAGTTTTTGTAACCAAAAGGTTTTGGAAACAAAACAATATGATGATCAAGGATTTATAACTGGTTCAATGTGAAATCACGTGATTAATGACTATTCTATTGACTTATCATAGTTATTAGAATTAATCATAGTTATTAGAATTAATAACAATATGAAATATTTAATCTACGTCAGAGAAATTCCTAAATGCTCCAATACGAGATCAAATGGGCCAAATACAAACTAAACTGGGTCAATACGAGATTAACTGTGTTATTACAGATATTGGCCAACTTCAGCTTTTATTGGCCAAGATGGAAATTCATATGAAGAAGAATGAAATCTTTTGTATACATTAATACTTTCAGGGTTAATTAATAAGAGGCCTCAGTGAGCGGGGGAATAATTATTGTGTAACTGCAGCGTTTAAACACTATACAACCGTACTCTAGTTTGATGTTGTTTATTATAGAAAGGAGGTCGAATGCTCGCTTCGCATGCAAGAAGTTCGTGGTTCGAATCCTCCATGTGGCTACTGATTTTTCCTCGTCCAATTTTGTAATCAAACTAATCTTTTTTTTAATTCAGCATGCTTTTATTGCTTTGAAACTTACACGGTTAATTAATGATATGTTGCCACATTTTCACTTTATTTGACTGTAAACTTTATTTTAATTCACACGTGTTTGTTTATGGTCGAAGTTACAAAAATGCACTCATTCTGTTTCTGTGAATACAGCTTTGCAGTAAAGTTGTTCTATGTCTTTACCTGTGTACAGGTCGTTATAAGTAGAGATGTCCATGACATATTTATTTTATCAGTAAATCAAGATTTTTTTGGCAGCAATTCTACCGTCGACACTCAAGTACGTGTCTACGATACTATTCACCGCGCGTTTCTAAGCGCGCATAGCAACTGTTGCTAAGGTAGGATAGGTGTAGTATAGGTGAATGGAAAGTTGGGAAAGGAAACTATACCGTTTTCATCATAATTATGTTTTGTCGGTAGGAACAATTGCTGATGGGGCATTATGTGAGCTCGTTTGGCAGTTGTGTTGTCTAAGTAGGGGAACAGTGTGTAACATGTTTTGCACTTTACTATACAGTTTCTGCTTTGCAGATTGTACGTACCTTAACTGTTATGTAACTTTGACTCCAAATATCTAATTTAAAGGGACACATGATGCTGGTAACCTTGATTTGTTTTAACTCACGGTTTCTTCATAAATGGATTATTTACAAATCTTTTATTATTAATTGAATTGTTGCCAATGGTTTTACATATTACTAATTGTTTTAATTGCACCAATAATGTATTTAAAACATATGGTAGAATATAGAAGAAGCAACTAGAAATTGCGAATGTATTATCTTAAGCACAAACAGGTTTAAAGTTAAAATAATACTTTATTATACATGGCTAGATGTAGGGGCTGATTTAATGCTGATAAATACTTCAAGATTGCATTGTGTCCCTTTAGAAGTATATATCAAGATTTGGGTTTTTCATCGGTAATAATGTCCCTCATATATACGCATTTGAATTGAAAATATGCCTGGAGTTGATGTTATATTCTTTCTAAAATATGTATTACTATTTAAACTGAACAGGTGGATATGTCGTTTACCCTTCATCCATATAAATTGCTTTGGTATTGTTCCAACAAGAAAATAGTAACGTTTATTTTAGAAATGCATGGCTGTAGCGGTAAGAGAAATAAATGAGTGATGGTTCTAATTCTGTACGGCATATGTTCGTAAGGTTTTGTGTAATATCACCCCAGGAGTACATCAACAATAGTATAAACATGATAAAATAAAGTCATTTAGTTCGTATGTGTGGTTGCCATAAGCAACCGGAGCTCCATCATCGCAGGTTTCCAAAACATTACACGATAAGAGGGCTATGCTAATACCATAAAATAATGGAGGTCTGATGTTCGGTTGAAGATATGAGATAATAAGTCTCAATCACGGTTAGCAATGTGCTGAAGTGAGAATCTGCCGACATACTATACCCCCACCCACACAATCATTCTACGTGTATATACGCACTCTTAGAATCAATTAAAGAGCATAACAGTTGTCTGCGTGTACCTGTATTAAGCGAGTATTTCATTTGTGTTCCCTACATACCTAATAACAAGATATTATATGTCTGTTGTATTGCACATAATGTTTAACTTGCAATAGACTCGTATTTTTGAGTTTATTTAAAACGTACGACGTTAAAACGTAGGACAGACTGTTTTTCTTGTTGGTGGTGGTTGGTGATGGTGATAGTGATCGGTGATGGTGATGTGTGGTGTAGATGTTCTTGTTGTTTGTTAAGAAATACATGTCTCAATGTTAAAATGGAATACGTTTAAAGATGCGTTTATCATCAGCTATGTTGAACATCAGAAACATTAATTGTTAAATGGAAGCAGCATAACATCTGCATTTCTTGAATGGTACCGTTTTTAACTTAGTAAGCTTACTAAGCCAAACGAACGTTTAAACTTTCCCACACATCGTAATTATGGAACAAACTTCATGGAAAATTGCCAGCTGATTGCTGCAACGGCACGAGAAAAGAGGCGTTCATCAACTGCTCGAGAAAAATAGGCCACCACGGTGAATATAATCCTTAATTTTAGCTCACTGACTATACCAATGCAGTACCACCACAGTAACCAATGCAGTACCACCACAGTACCAATGCCTAGTACCACCACAGTACCAATGCAGTCCCACCCACTAGTACCAATGCAGTACCTCTGTTGTCCACCCTTTTATGTTTGTGGAGTCGCATACTTTGCCTGTATGGCTTTTGGTTGATTTGTTAATGCGTGGTTATTGGTTGTTTTGAGAATTTGTTTGAATGCGTGTTATTGGTTGTTTTGATCATTGGCGTGTTGGTTGTTTTTGAATGCTGCTGTTTTTCGATTGTTTCGAACTGCTTGTTTTTTTGGTTAGTTTTGAATGCGTGTTTTTGGGTTGTTTTAAAATGCGTGTTTTGGGGGATTGCTTTGAATGCGTGTAGTTTGGTTATTTTGTAATGCGTGGTTTTGGTATTGACTGCGTTTCTCTGTGAACCGCTACCTTTAACGTTCGACTTTTATGCAGTTAAAATCCGAAAATACTTCAATATGAAGTATATGTCTTCTTGAGTTTAATACAAAATGCCTTCCGGAAATTCTAGGTACTTATTTTCTATAATGATAGCCTTTTGTACGCAATTCACGTGTTATTGATATGAATAGAATTGTTAAATCGAATTATAAATTGTTATTTGAATTATATTCCTTAGTGGTTTATTAGATAGCGGCAGGTACGGAATTCCACTTGTCACACCATTTTAAGAGGAATTTTTGGCATTGCTATAAATATCTGTGTTGATATATCGTGTCACTCTATGCACCCTTGTAAAAGCCTAAACATTAGCTTGGAATGCGTATACATTGTGAAACTCTGTTAATGAAAAACGTCTATTGCGGTCAGAGGCAGATCATTGATAGATAAGATAGGTTTTGCATTGCTCATAAACTATCTCAGACAAAACGGTAAACGCTGGAAGTGCGCGTT